>PVIU01001483.1:0-212056 GCA_004026605.1 Ondatra zibethicus | reverse complement strand
GGGAGGGGACCGGGAGAAGGGGAAGAAAGGAAAAAAAATTTTTTTATCTTTAATTATGTTCTTGAATGGAAAAAATAAAACAAAACAATGTAAAAAAAAAGAAAATTTTGTATGATAAAAATTTTAAGACATTGGAAAATCAGAAGATTGAAAATTTTCTCTTACTCTTAGATCAGTAGAAGTAATATGATAAAAATGGTCATTGTACCAAAAGCAATCTACAAATTAAATACAGTTCCCATCAAAATTCCAACATAGTCCATCATAGAAATTGAAACGATAATTTTCCACTTCACAAGAAAGTACAAAAAAATCCAGGATTGCTAAAATAATTTTCAATAATAAAATACCTGATGGAGATCTCACCATCCCAGGTCTCAGACTGTATTACAGAGCTATTACAATAAAAACAGCATGAATTGTTTATCAAGTTTGCTATGAATCTATAATTAAGTATTTTAAAAGAAAAAAATTAGTTGAAAATATTTAAAAGTAATATAGTATGATCATTAGAATTATAGGCCTCTTTGAAGTACATTATTATTTATAAATATTATTAAGTTTCCATTTACTTAAAATACTTTAGTAGATACTTAAATTGTTAGACTGGAATCGGCTTGATAAACTTCATATTATTTAACCCCCAACATCCATTTCACTTTTGTCAATTTACTGAGAGTCATATAATTTTCACACAACTCATGCTTCAGTGGCACTATTTAATATGTACAAAACTACACAGGAGTATCTTAAGGAGCAATTCTGCCAGAAAAACTGTCAGGCTACACAACAGAGCATGGTATTAATGGAAAAGAGTATGGTTTACTAAATTATTGTAATCAAATCTCTGTCAATCATGTGTATAAGGTAGGTCCATAAATTCAAACTACATGACACTTTCTTAAGTTGTTGATATAGTAGTCTCAGGTTACTCATTGTTGAAATAGTTTATTACAACATCAATCAATAGAGCAGTATTCCACGATTGCAATACAGTATGTTGTTCTCCATAGACAAAATAGCAGTAAAAACCTCGTCTAGAGTTACTGGGTCTGAACTTTGGATGGGTCTGAAATTTTATGAAGTCTATTATTTCTTGCTGCATTATTCACAACATCTACATGTAATGTGGTTTCCAGTACTGAGGGTTCCTGTATCTACAATGTGAGAAAAGAAAGCCTGAAATCTAACCTGTCTGCCTGAGTAAATTGGACACTTGCACCACTTGTCTTTCACTAATGGTCCTTTACTTTCAAATAAATATAAAACTTACGAAAATGAGTAAAGTAGGCCAGATGTTGGTGGTGTATGCCTTTAATCTCATCACCCAGAAGGCAGAGACAGGCAGATCTCTTTAATTTTAAGACCAACCTTATCTGTAGAGCTAATTTCAGGACAGCAAGACTGCCCTTAAAAAAAAAAAAAAACAGAAACCCTGTCTTTAAAAAAAAAAAGCAAAAGGGTAAACAAAAAAGAAAGCAATTTAAATACAAAATAAGCCTCATTCGTTTTTATTAAGAACAAAAACAAAGCCATAATTTCAGACACTCAAAGCTACTAATCACTGTGCAGCCTACTCACAAGTGTGGCAGTTGTTCCTTTACAAATACTCATGTGGTTTTCAAAATAACTGTAACTTGACTGAAAAAAATAAAAAAACAGGACAGACAACATTTGAATCACCTGCTTCAGAAAGAGTTTTAAAAAGACTAAATTATTGAGTTTCTTGCTATTTATAATTTATTCATATTACTTTACCATAGTTCAAATTTGGCCCAATTGTAATATTTTAAAAGTACTTATTTCTGGGCTGGAGTGATAGCTTAGTAGTTCGAACAAAGCACTGCTCTTAATGAGGGCCCAGTTAGTTCCCAGTACCCACACTGGTCACTTATTCCTCAAGGTCTAGGGAATTTTACATCATCTTCTGTCTTCTTCCAGCCATGGCAAATAAACACACACACACACACACACACACACACACACACACACACACACACACACACATACATAATTAAAACTTTTTAAAAAGTTTTTAAGGAATAAATAAAAGTGAAGTTCATCCTGCTTGAAGCCCAAATTCTCTTTGCTAATTATGTTTCTTGAAGAATTTCCTCTCTCAGAACTAAGTTGAAAGTTGTTGATTTATACTCTTCCATTCAGGAATATAGGAGGTATCCTAAAGACCAGGGAATGGTTATATCTTGTGGAATCTGCTGGTGTGGGGATTTCCAGGACAAGAGACCATTCTCTGTATTAATGGCCAGGGAGATTACCTATGTGGGTGGTGGCTACAGATCTGCATATATTAGTAGGAGATAGAATGTGAGACCAGACAACAGTGATCTGTGAGAACAAAGGGGGTAGAGAAAAACATAAAAACGATGTAGTTTTATTATTATGTTTTTACTCTTTGAAGGCTTCATACATTTATACAATGCATATTGATGATGTCTTTCCACTAGTTTATCCAAATCTCCTTAGTGTCCCACCCTACATCCTTTCCAGGTCCATATCTTCCTTTAATTAACTCGTTTGTGTTGCGAATTAGGTAGGTATGATAAATAAGCAGGCCAGCTCAAGAATAACGATTGTATTTTAATGGGTATAAGGGGAAAAACTCACGCTACAAGGGTGGGAGGTCCAACTTCCTATATGTCCGGAGGGTACCACGCAGAGAGAGCTGGGCACCTGGGTCCTCTCAGTTTTTCTACCTGGGCCCCAGGTAGCCACACCCTAACTGGATGTGATTGGTTGATAGTTTCCCCATCACTTTTGTCTTTCACAGTCTCCTGAGTCCTGCTAGTGTTGTCCATATGCATGCAAGCATATGACCATCTGGGAGGGCATGGACAACCTACTCAAAATTGTATCTTAAAAGGAAACTTACTTTCCCTTCCACAGCAGCTATGAAGGACTGCTAATAGGTTCTCTGATGAAGTGAGTTCTTTGGGATCCATTCATAAAGGAATTTTGATTGTCTTAATTAAGTAGAGACCATGTTAGATATCTGCTATAACTTGATGTGTAGAACAGTTATGTCATGCCCAGAAGTAAGGCTTTCACAGCTTTCTTTCCTCTCTATTGCTTATCTTCTGTCTTAGTTTGCTTTCTATTGCCGTAATGAAACACTTTTACCATAAGCAACTTACAGGGAGAAGGATTTATTTAAGTTTATACATTCTGATCACAGTCCTTCATGATAGGACATCAGGGCAGGAACTAAAGACAGGAGCATGAAGGCATGAACTGAAGCTAAGGCTGTGGATGAGTGCTGCCATCTGACTTTCTCGTTAGGACTTTTTCTTATACTTCCTAGAAACACTTATCATAGGGAGACCAGCTCAGTATGATGGACCCTCTTACATCAATCATTAATCAAGAAAATATTCCACAGATTTAACTTGCCTAGAGGCCAATCTTATGAGAGTATATTCTCATTTAAGATTCTTCCCAGATGACTCTAGGTTTGTATCACATTCACTAAAACAAACAGCACACATTCTGTCTGTCCCCTCTTCCATGGCTTTTCTTGAGCTTTGGATAATAGGGGTTTGATATAGATGACTCATTCACAGCTGAGATTTCAGGCTTATTTATACTCAGCTGTGTGATCAGCTATGAGTCTCTGAATTAATCATTATTCACTGCAAAACAAAGCTTCTTGACCAAAGTTGAGAGCAATACAGATCTTCTTCCAGGATCCAAAATAAATAGTTTTATTCTTTAGATAAGTATTTGTTCTTCCAAACAGAGTGTAAGAATTAAAATGCAACTGATGGCCAACGGATTATAACTAATTTCTAAAACTGTTTATGGAATCTAAATTGAATATGCTTATGGCTATGGGGCAACAGGGGAACAATTTCTAAGGCAGTTTTGAGGAAAGGTACTTTATGCTCATTTGAGGATCATGTTTTTCTGGGCCTTAGAACACCTGCTGAGTTAAGAATAGGAAAAGAGGAATGTGCAGTGTTTAACAACTGAACATCTTCACATTCATCTCCTCACTGCTAGTCTAGGAAACAATCTGTTTAATGAAATGCTCTTCTCTAAACTCAAAGCTCCCAACATATTAGAAAATGAAAGATATTTCATTAAAAAAAGTGAAGAAAATGACACTAGTCACAGAGGCATATTCAAAGTAAGTCGTGTCTTAGATCTATCCAATGAGGACCATACAACTGCTTCAAGGAGGGTAGAGCTTAAAAGCTCATATAAGAAATTAATGCTGGAATCAATCTCGAAAGAGAAATATTGTCCAGAGTATATGTCTTGACCCTGAGTTACAAGAATAGGGCTATATGATCAAAACTTTATTCCTATTCCAGTTCTCTTTAAAGTTCCAGCAAGGGAAGGGGCATAAAGGTTAAAAAAATCAGGATCAGACCTTGCCACTACCAGCTCTGGAGCCTGGATCAGCCTCATGGACTGCTGGTTCCATGTCTCTTGATACAAACTGGTGAGTGAACTGAGTCACTCCTATCTTCTGCTGCAACTCATCAGACAAGTTGATGTGGCAGCATCAGTGAAGGTCCACCCCTGCCCAAGCTAAAAGTTCTACAAATAGTCAACATGTATCTGTGAAATTAAACATTTTACTTTTCAAAATTCAAGCATGTGTTCCATTAAACCTTAAAATCTCTATGTTTTCTCTAATATAAAAATGTTTTTATGTGGCCCACTTTCTAAGGAAGGAAAAATTTTCTTGCAAGCTTGTATACTTTTAGGCTTTAATTTCTGGTAGTTGACAGGATAATACCTCATGCTCTCAGGTGCTTCACATTGCACTTACAAAGGCTAAGAGATAAAATATGACTGCATTTTCCTTCATAGCTAATGTTCCAGTGGGTAGTTTCATAGCCATGCTCACATGTAGCTCTGATAAAACAAATGAGTCACAAAACAAAAGGCAAAGAAAATAAAGACATGAAAGTGGGATGTGGACTTGTTGGGAGGAAGAGGCTACAGGAGGTAAGAACAGGGATGAGGTAGATTTGAAAGGATGAGTGTGACTTAAATGTACGGGAGCTTTTGTGTAGGTTTTTCAAGTACTATGCTTTTTATATGATGGGTTTGAACATCCCTGGGCTTTAGTGCCCCGTTAGGATACTCAAAGAAAACTTTGTGTGTTCACACACACACAGACACAAACATGGGAGGAGAGAGAGAGACAGAGACCAGAAACAGAAACACAAAGACAGAGACAAACAGAAAGAGACAGAGACAGTATAGGGACAGCAATGTAGAAAAAGAATAGAAAATAAAATAGTCAGAAAATGAACATAGGATAACATAATAAATGCTTATTTCGACTAGAAATCATTTATTAATGGGTATGACTGTTTGCTTCAATGCTGCTTTATTTCTAAACAAGTCAATTTAAATATAAAATGAGAGAAAGAGGCAGGAACACCTATAGGGGCAATTCAGTTTCACTCCTAAGAAAATGAGTCAGTGCTTTGATGTGTATCTATACAATCCAGCACTTTGGAGTTCAAGGCAAGAAGATGGTAAGTTCAAGAATTCAAGACTACAATTGAGGGATTTGCTATTTTGTTTAATTAATTTTACATGTCCTCAAACTGCTTTCTAAATATTTGTGTTTATACCCATAGACAAATGCTATACACAGCCCTGATCAGAAAAGCCTCTTTTGAAATCAAAGGAGGGAATGTATAGGAACCTACCTAATCAGATACTGAGAATGAGTGGCAGTTAGTACTTAACCCTAAACAGGATATTTATGGCATCCTCTCTGAGGCTCAGGAAACATCATGGAGGAGAAGGTAGAAAAGATGGAAGATCTGGAATGTACAGAGCAAGGATATGAAATAATGTCTTCTATGGATGAGAAAGCCATTGTAGCCATTATCACACTGCAATGCTGCTGTCTACAATGGTCAACTCAAAATGGGGTTTGGCTAAAGACAGTCATAGATCTGGAGGAGGCTCGTGCAATCCTAGTCCTCTCTGTTGAACTCCCAGCTGCTAATGGATTCTATAAGAGATATACTCAATCACTGATGAGCCCCCTAGACTCCAAGAACAACTCAAAATCAGTGCTCTCATGGTGGACCATGGTTAAACTCACTGAGCCAGGAAACTAAATAAGATCTTGGAAAAGGGACTTCTAGAGCTGGGGTTAAAGGAATGGGGAGAAATAAGAGTGGGTGTGATACAAGCAATCAGAATACATTGCATTGAGGTAGGACATTGTCATAAAACAGATTTAATAAAAGTTGCATTTCCAGTACACCAAAAATGCACTGTTACATGAACCCTAAAATACTCTTGTTCTTTTTTCCAGTTCTACTCATCTGCCAGTAACACTCTTCTGTTTCCCCCTCCCCTGAAGTTCCATGCATCCCCTCAGAGCATTCTGCTTTACTTACCCTCTCTGGTTCTACAGATTATAGCTTGGCTATCATTTTTGTAATGGATAATATCCATTTATGAGTAAATACATATTATATTTGTCTTTCTGGGCCTGGGTTACCTCAATCAGGATGATTTTTTTCTAGTTATATTCATTTCCCTGCAAATTTCATGATATCATCTTTTTTAAAAAAATGAGTAATACTCCATTGTGCAAATAAATCACATTGTTTTTATACATTGTTTGGTTGAGAGACATCTAGGTTGTTTCCAGGTTCTGCCTATTATGAATAAAATCACAAAGAACATAGTCGAGCAAGTGTCCCCATGGTAGGATGGAGTGTCCTTTGTGAGTGGGCAGGTAGGGATAGGAACAGGAATTATGAGGTTAAAGAGGAGATGGGATGGACAGAGTGTAAGGAGCAATGACTGGAATGTGGGAGGCATGTAGGGAGTTGTAGAGAAGCCTTGGGCAGGGGAAGAACCTTCCTGGAATCTATGAGGGTGATCCTACTGAGGACTCCTAATAATCGGGGATACAGAGTCTGAACTGGCCATCTCTTGTAGCTAGACAAGGCTCTCAGTGGTGAGATAAGTTGCATTCAGGTAAGTGTTGGTCAAGGGTTCCCATGGATATCCCCAAACAGCCCAGGCTGATGCTAGGGCAGATGGTTGCTCTCTGCAAATTGGCAGTGGGGGCCCCATTGCTGAGGACAACATCCACACAACTCATTGAACATGGATAAGACAAGCTGGTACATGCATAAATCCTTCATTTCTAAGTTCTAGTCTTTTTGTTATAAAAAGCTATGGAAAGCAGCAATCTATGGGAGGAGAAACCAGGACATCAACCAAGTCACAAAACCTTTGACCTACAATCTGTCCTGCCAAATGAGCATTTGGAGGAGTGGCAACTAATGTCTGATATAACTTGAGGCCTTCTATGCCCAGGAACAGGAAGCTGGTTATCCCAGAGACCCAAGGTAGAATCAAACACAACTGTTTTAAAAAATGAAATAGATCCGAATGATATTCTGTTATACACAAAGGTTGCTGCTTTGTTCAGTCATCGTCACAGAGGCTTCCTCCAGCAGCAGACAGAAAAAGATGAAAAGGCCAGTAGCCAGACATTATGTAGAGAAAGAATCTAAATTGGAGGTCTCCATCAGATCCCTACCCTAGGAGATGAAGGAAAACCTGGAAAAGGCAAAGGAAAGACTGTATAGAAGGCAGAGAGAATGGAGGACACCAGGAGAACCTGGCCAACTGTTAAGAAGGGCACATATGGGCTAAACAAATCCTGAACTGGCAAGCAAAGGGCATACATGGGTTCTCTGCATATATGTTGTGGCTGTTAACCTGATGTTTTTATAGGACTCCTAACAGTGGAGGTGGGTATGTCTTTGACTATTTTGCCTGCTTTGGGGACTCTTTTCCTCCTGTTGGGTTGCTTTGTCTAACCTCATTGTGAGAGTTTTTGACTTGTCTTATATTTTCTTTTAACATGTTTGATTGCTGTCTCTTGGACTCCTGTTCTTTTCTGAAAGTAGACGGAGGGAGATTAGATCCTAGGGAGAGGGAAAGATGGATCTGGGAGAAGTGGCAAGAGGGGAAACTGGTCAGAATGTATTTTATGGGAGAGAAGTATAGTTTCAGTAAAAAATTAAAATAAAAACAAACCTGTAAGAAAAAAGAAGGAAAAGCACCCTTCTTTATCAGAGACAGAATAAATCAACTCTACCTTTCCTTTTGTTTATTTGCAACAAATGTAAGAAATGCACTATGGTGCTTACATCTGTTTCTGTGGCTTTTAGTTGGTGAGATTTAACTCTCTTTGTATTTACTTCTGGATTGTATGTTCTCAGCATTGGTTGCCCACTGAATGTTTTACTACATTTCATCTATTCTGTTACATGTGGATTTTGAGTAGTTTGTTCAGGTTAATTTTAAGTGGTGATGGTAAGGACGTTTTTCTAACATTTTGTTATATATTTCTTAATTTAAATTAAATGATGTACTATTTTTTAAAATAAATCTTGAAGAAAGCTGTAGGTAATTTATCAAGTGCTAGAAACCTTGTTTCTTCCTCATTATGTTCATGTATCTTTCTGCTAATTATTAATTTAGATTTCTTTCTGAAAAAAATATATTTTAGTTCAGTGTTTAGTTCAGATGGAAAAAATGTATGAAATAAATTACCACGATAATAAATGACACTTACAGAAGTTAGCAGAGCAATGATTTTTAATGTATCAAGGAAAGTCTATGACACAGATCAGAACTCTTCTCTGAACAAGGTGAGAAACAGGGCAGTAGTAAACAGTCATGACTATTTGCTGAACTATCACTAATCAGTCTAAGTTTGCTATGGGGAATAAAGGGCAGACCATTAATCCTTAGGTCCTCTGGCAGGATTTATCACAAATCAAAATGCAGAGAAGGTGAAAGGTGTGTGCTCGCATATTGACGTGTTCATGTAAGAAGTGCAGTCTTCCACATTAGCACATAGAATGAAAAGAGAAACTCCCACTGACAGCATGTTCAATTACCATCATGGTGCTTTGCTTTCAGATGCTGTCAACTGTGAATTGGCTTATAAAGCCTATTTGGCTTAATTTCCCAAACTGCTGTATGTAAAGGTTCTGCAACACATCAACATGCTAAGCTCTTTCTTTTCATTTTTGGAGGGCACCTGCTCCTCTTATGTTCCTTTTCTCCAATTATCCAGAAATCTTCCCCAAGTCCATAGTTCGGGTTTTCATTTGAATAATTAATGATAGTTGAGAGAAGTGGGCTAGGGACATCAGTCAGGGTCTAATGTTTTCCATAGAAAGACCTGAATCTCTTCCCTACAGTCCCATAAAACATATCCAGGTTTGTGATCCCAGCGCTGGAGATGAAAGAAACCAACAGATCCTTGGGGAGCCTTGGGGATCCCTGGCCAATTGGCCTAGCCTAATTTAATGAGCTGTAGACTTCTAAGGAACCATGTCTTATAAAATAAAATAGCTGGGTGGCCCCTGAGAAATGACACCTGACATTTTCTTTTGGCCTCCCCATTCACATGCACGTTCATATGCACACACGTGTATATCTGCACACACAAAATCATTTATACACAAAACCATCTTTCATTACTGTATCATCTTTATCCCCCAACCGTGTATGTGTGTGTGTGGTGTCTGGTCTGTGCATGTATGTGTCTGTGTGAATCTGTGTATGTATTCCCAGGGAGGCTAGGAAAGGCACGAGATACATTGGAGCTGTAATTATAGACAGTTCTTAGCCACTTGATAGGAGTTCTGAGAACTGAGCTGATAACCTTTGAAAAACAAGTTATTATAATCTCTAGCTCCCATAAACTATTCTATATGGCCCTTCCTGAGTATTAAATACTGCCATTAAGCCCATCATCTTTCCTCCACTAGTGAGGTCTAAGAACCTAGTAGAGGGAAGTTTCTAAGTACTGATAGTTTCTAACTCTGTGCCTTCCTGCTCCTCTCCACAAGGGTTTATTTCATTGACATCGGAGCTACACACAATGTTGACTGTAGATCATAACTGAGAGACATTTAATGCATGTAGGAACACCCAGGGCTGGTTTATAGCCAGCCATGAAGATTATGCATCAACCACATAGACTTGGCATTTTCTCTCACTCTCCACTCATCTACTTCCTTATGGGTGATCTGTTCCCTAATATGAATTCCTAAGTACTTTTTATCCATGCATTTCTTCTCTTAAAAACTCAAATTCTCTGTAAGATGGATGATGGACATTAGCTGAATTCTACAATTTAGAGACGTGCTATAAGAGGCCAAGATTTGGAGGAAAGGGGCCTTAATTTTATAGTTAGCAGACTTGCTTTCTTTTCTAGCCTTTTTTCCTTTAATAATTTCTTTTCCCTTAGCCATATGCATCCCATCATTCACAAAGATTTTTATAATTAAATATTTAATATACTTATGTCAAGTTTGTTACCCTGGCCTCATGTACAAATGAGGGGAAAAAGAAGTCTGAAACATCAAGAGTAGACAGCATGAGATTGAAATAATTGTCAAGGCCCTGGATGTATTATCATAAAAGGCAATCACTCTGTAAGATTTTTACTTAGCTCGCTTGGTACCTTAGAACACATGGAGCTGCCATCAGTCATCAAGATCATCCTAAGTGAGTTCATAATACCTCAAGTGAGTCTTTAATCACATCCCATCGACATTTCCTTTCTCTGATGGATCAGAAATTCCCACTCTCAGTTATACTTTTATGTCACAATTTTCACCTGTGCTCTCATCTTGGTGCTCTCTAATAAGGTCTGGAACAGAACATATGTTCTTAATGCTATCTATGTGTTTTAAGAAAAGTGATTGTTTTACGTCACACAAGTGGGTGGGAATATATTAAGTTGGGACTTGAAATGAGGTCTTATCATCTTGCAAATTTAATATGTTAACTGTTCCAGAAGTCAATGTTTCTACCTAGAAGAATAATCTTTTACTTGTATTTCAGGGGGTTGCTAAAATGAAGCGGTTGGGTCAAAATTCCCTTTGAGGTGGCTTATATCATGTGTCATGTTCTGCCTAAATTGCTGCTTGAAAAATCTTAGATAAAGGAGATATGTGTGAATTGAAAATATTTAGGTTTGGGAAAGGAACTATATTGTCTGTTTAAGTCACGTCTATGTTAATAAATTATTTCTACTTTTATCAAAGAAATAAAACTACTCTTTTTCTGTGAATAGTACAATTAGACCTAAATGCTTCCTTCTGTGTCTTTAAGAGCAAGAGGGTGATAGTCTTGTAACTGGGACAGCAGTCCTGCCTTTCTTGTTCTCCTGAGGCTGACTGCCCTATGACCTCATTATCTCTGTAAAGTCACTGAGTAGGGGATTTTACTGACCTCTGTCCAAGACATTACTTATTTTGAAAAAACCCACAGAGTTTCAGACATAAGAGTTATTGAAACATACTTTGGCTTACATAATATTAGCTAATCATGCAATGACAAAGTAAATTAGTACAATTCATTATGTCATTGATGAGAAAAAATGGAATGAGATAAAGATACCCCTATCCATCCAACAATTTGCCTTTGTTGGTTTGAATAGATTGATATAAAAGATACGTTTCTAAATGGGCCACTGTCTCCAGTGAAAACTTCAAGTCTTGAACATGTTTACAACAGCTGAACATTTGATATCAAGAACTTTAAACCAAAGGTAAAAATGCGGCATAAACTCTTGAAGGGATAATTCCATTGTACTTGATCCCATCATTTCTTTGCTATAGTCTGTTCATTGCTGAGTGCTAGGGGCAGGCAAAGAATATGTAATAGCTATGGGGAAAATCATCTCAACATGAACCAATATGCGCCTGTCATTTCAGAATTGGTGGTCAAAGAGCCTGAGCTTTGTAACCCAACAGGAAAATTAGCAAATAATGACTGTGGCACTTCATAGCAGAGGTACTGACAAGTACTTTCATCTTCTATAAATGCATATTTTGTTGAAATAGGTTATATCAGATGTATGCTAACACAGCATGCATCTGCATGTTTGCATAATGGAGACTCACCAAGCAACATTTGAGAAATGTTGATCCTTGCTATAAATAAAATTTCTAAAATCAGTAAACAAATAAGATGTAGAATTTATAATGCTTCATGTGAAATTATGGATTCTGTCATCTTAAGTACATACTTACCAATGCTATTTTGATGGCTAGCATTGAAAGTCAGTCACTGTTTATGCATGTTGAAGGAGAAATTCAGGCAATATTTTTCAGTTTTATACTCTGCATTCTCGTAAGGAGAGACAGAGAATCATTCAGTTTAAATTTCAATTACAATAATTTTATTAAGGAGCTGATCACTCAATGATCTTGCAATACCAAAAGGAAGAAAAGAAAATTGTAACACCATGTATATGTGGTACATTCTAAGCATTATGCCCCATTCTTTACATTTAATATCTCATGAAGTCCTCCCAGTGTCCTTGTGAGCAGAAAGATGTATGCAGAAAGGGAATAATAAAGAGATTGAATCACATTTCAGCCTAGTTTTACATGGCCTAGATTTGATACTTGATTTTCTGATTTCTTGATTTTCTTGATCTAATATGTGCCAGGTGACAGAGACTTGCTGACATTTTGCACACAAGAAAATTGATGGTGTGTTACTAGGCATTAATGGTGATATTAAGTAGCTGTCATGTCAAAGTAGCAGTGACCTGAAAATTATAAGGGTGCATGTTCATGAATACAGGTGCATTTAATGTATTAAGATCCATGAGCAAAATTTGTATTGATAGTTATGTACTCAGAGAATCACATATTTTAACCTGGAAAATATGTTTCAAATCTCTAATTTAGTTGTTTTTTTTTTACTGAAAATAAAATTTTCATAATCCTCCCTTAACCCACTCACCGTTCCCCTCCTTACAACCCATTACCCCCATCCATATATAATTATTTTATTTCCTTTACTAACAATATCTGTACCCTCTAGTCCTTTACTCTATACCAACTCTATACCAGGTCCTCTACATAAATTCTGGCTTCTAGTTTAGTGTTTCTATGGGATTCCTGAGTGTGCAAACAAGAGGGTCACTGATTCTTGTGCCTTCTCTCTTTTGGTTTGTCATTCTTGTCCATCTTCTCTGTGATAGTTTTTGGTTTTATCTTATTGCATTTTATTATTATCTCTTAGAAGACTATTCTTTTCTTCTTTTTTAAAAATTCTTATTGAAAATAGATTCTTCTTTCATACAATACATCCTGATCACAGTTTCCACTCCCTCCACTCTTCCCAGGTCCACCCGCACCTCCCTTCTCCTGCAGATCCACTCTACCTCAGTTTCCTCTTCAGAAAAGAGCAGGTCTTCTTTTATAATGAGATATAGGAAGCGAGTAGACCCAGAGGGAAGAAGTGGGGAAGAATTGGAAGAAAACGAAAGAAAAAATTATAATCAGTTTGCCAGTATTTTATTGAGAATTTTTGCATCAATGTTCATGAGTGAGATTGTTCTGTAATTCTCTTTCTTGGTTGCGTCTTTGTGTGGTTTGGGTATCAGGGTAACTGTAGCTTCATAAAAAGATTTTGGCAATGACTCTTCTGTTTCTATTATGTGAAACACATTAAGAAGTATAGGTATTAGCTCTTCTTGGAAGTTCTGGTAGAATTCTGCATTAAAGCCATCTGGTCCTCGGCTTTTTTTGGTTGGGAGGTTTTTGATGACTGCTTCTCTTTCCATGCAACTTATAGGTCTATTTAAATTGTTCACCTGGTCTTGATTTAATTTCGGTATATGGTTTTTATGGAAAAAACTGTCCATTTCTTTCACATTTTCCAATTTTGTGGCATACAGGCTTTTGTAGTATAACCTAATGATTCTCTGAATTTCCTCAGTGTCTGTTGTTATGTCCCCCCTTTCAATTTTGATCTTGTAATTTCAGTGTTCTCTCTCTGCCTTTTGATTAGTTTGGATATGGGTTTGTTGATCTTGTTGATTTTCTCAAGGAACCAGCTTTTTGTTTGATTGATTCTTTGGATTGTTTTCTGTGTCTCTATTCTGTTGATTTCAGCCCTCAGTTAGATTATTTCCAGTCTTCTACTCCTCCTGGGTGAGTCTGTTTCATTTTTTCCTAGAGCTTTCAGGTGTGCTTTCTCCGTTTTCTTTATGTGGGCACTAAGTGCTATGAACTTTCCTCTTAGCGCTGCTTTCATAGTGTCCCATAGGTTTGGGTATGTTGTTTCTTTATTTCATTGAATTCAAGGAAGACTTTAATTTTTTTATTTCTTCCTTTGACCCAAGAGTGGTTCAGTAGTTGACTGTTCAGTTTCCATGAGTTTGTAGGCTTTCTGGGGGTGTAATTGTTGTTAAATTCTACCTTTACTCAATGGTGATTTGATAAGACACAGGTGGTTACTCCAAATTTTGTATCTGTGGATATTTGCTTTGTTACCGAGTATGTGATCAATTTTCGAGAAGGTTCCATGAGAGGCTGAGAAGAAGGTATATTCTTTCCTGGTTTGGGTAGAATGTTCTATAGATGTCTATTAAGTCCTTTTGATTCATACATCGGTTAGTTCTCGTATTTCTCTGTTAAGTTTCTGTCTGGTTGACCTGTCCATTAGTGAGAGAGGAGTGTTGAAATCTCCTACTATTAGGGCATGGGGTTTGATGTGTGCTTTGAGTTCTAGTAATGTTTCTTTTACATATGTGGGAGCTTTTATATTAGGTGTATATATATTCAGGATTGAGACTTCATCTTGATAAAATGTTCCTGTTATGACTATAAAGTGTCCATCTCCATCTCTTCTGATTGATTTTAGTTTGAAGTCGATTTTGTTCGATATTAGTATATCCACACCTGCTTGTTTCTTAGGGCCGTTTGATTGAAAAACCTTTTCCCAACCATTTACTCTGAGATAATGTCTGTCTCTGAGGTTGAGGTGTTTCTTATAAACAGCATAATGTTGGATCCTGTTTTCATATCCATTCTCTTAACCTGTGCCTTTTATAGGTGAATTGAATCCATTGATATTAAGTGATATTAATGACCAGTGGTTGTTATCTCCAGTTATTTATTTATTTATTTATTTATTTATTTTGGTGATAGAGTTTATGTGTTTCCCTTCTTTGAGTTGTGCTGGTGCAGGGTTGTTAAATGTCTGTGTTATTATGGGTGTTGTTTGCTTCCTTTAGTTGTAGTTTTCCTTCTAGTACTTTCTGTAAGGCTGGGTTTGTGGCTATGTATTGCTTAAATTTGTTTTAATTTAACAATTTTCTTGTTTTCTCTATCGATGGTAAAAGAAATCTCTGCTGTGTATAGTAGTCTGTATCACATCTATCCAAGACCTTCTGGCTTTCATGGTTTCCATAGAGAAGTCAGGTGTAATTCTGATAGGTTTACCTTTATATGTTACTTGACCTTTTTCCTTTGCAGCTCTTAATATTCTTTCTTTATTCTGTATGTTTTGTGTTTTGATTATTATATGGCAAGGGGATTTTTTTGATCCAGTCTATTCGGTGTGCTATATGCTTCTTGTACCTTCATAGGAATATCCTTCTTTAGGTTGGGAAAGTTTTCTTCTATAATTTTGTTGAATATATTTTCTGGGCCTTTGAGCTGTAATTCTTCTCCTTCTACCCCTATTATTCTTAGGTTTGGTCTTTTCATGGTGTCCCAGATTTCCTGGATGTTTTGAGTTAAGATTTTGTTGGATTTGTTGTTTTCTTTGATCAATGAGTTTATTTTCTCTATTATATCTTCAGCATCTGAGATTCTTTCTTCTATCTCTTGTATTCTGTTGGTTATACTTGTCTCTGTATTTCCTGTTCATTTACCCAGATTTTCCATATCCAGCCATCCCTTGGTTTGTGTTTTCTTCATTGTCTCCATTTCAGTTTTTAAGTCTTGAACTCTTTCCATTATCTGTTTCATTGCTTTTTCTTGATTTTCTAGGGTATCTTTGAGGGATTTATTCATTTCTTCTAACTTTTTGTTAGTCTTCTCATCCATTTCTTTAAAGGAGTTTTCATATCCTCTTTAATGGTCTCTATCACTTTTATAATGTTACGTTTAAAGTCGATTTCTTCTACTTCTTCTGGATTAGGTTGTTCAAGTCTTCCTGTTGCATATTCGCTGGATTCTGGTGTTATCATGTTGCTTTTCAGGTTGTTGGAGGAATTCTTGCATTGGTGCCTGCCCATCTCTTCCTTAGAATGCGGTCAGGAGAGTTTTGGTGGCTTGGTCAGATTTTTGCTGTTCTAACTGTGTACTTGGGGATTTTTCTTGTTCTGCCCTCTCTTAGGTCCACTCAGCACTGGAGTTGGCTCTCAGATCCCCTCCTCCCTGAAGTAGGCTGTGGTGGTGTATCTAAGGACCCCCTCAGAATGGATCTACTGGTACTGGATCAGGGCCACTTGCTGGCCAAGGACCTTGCAGACAAAAAGGAAGGCTTGGTAGATGCTGGCTCCGTGGAACAAAGGAACCCCTGCAGCCTTGCACTCACCACTGTGTCCCCAGAGCGTCAGCCCTAAAGCAGGCTGAGTTGGGGGATACTAGGACGCAGCAGATGGGAAGGAGCGCCCAGGGTCAAGCCGGGGTGGGATACTCAGAGAAAGCCTGCAGCTGGGGAGAAGCCACGCTGAATGGCCAGAAAGTCTAGGGGATTGGAAGGTGCCTGTAATCCCCTCCCGGGGCATCTGGCCAGCCGGGCACACACTTACCACTCTAGATGTATCTACTGGTACTGTCTCAGGGCTACTTGCTGGCCAGGGATCCTGCAGACCCTTTCTTTCTCTTATTAGGAAATAAACAACAATCTAAGAAATGATATTAAAATAAAATAAGATAAATAAAAAATACAATCACATAGGAATCATTTTCTTTTATATGGAGGAAAAAGCAAGTCTGTGATCAACATCACAAAACCAAAGAAACCAGATATCAGAATCCCCAATTTGTAGTCACAGTTCCATTTCTATAGTTTAATCATAATTTTATGATCAATCATTTTTAAAATCTGGAGACTTTCCTCTTACTGTGGCTCCAAGATCAAATTCAGGTCATCAACTTATGTGGCAGGTATTCTTACCTGCTGAGTTATCTAAGGCCTATTCATTCTTCATTCTCTCAATATGTGTCTCTGTCTGTCTATCTGTCTATCTATCTACCTACCTATCTATCTACCTACCTACCTACATACATACATACTTATTTCAAATTCTCCTTGTACTTTCACTCTCTGCATCTCTCTCTCCCCATTCCCCTCTCTCTTTTTACTTTGTCTCTCTGAGATAGTACCTCTAATGTTGCCCAAACTGGCCTTGGATTTCATGTGCAGCTGTGACTGACTTTCAATTTCTAATCATCTGTCAGTGCATTCTAAGTACTGAGTTTATGTCTTCTCCATGTCCAGCTTCTACCTGTCTCTTTAGACAATATCCCTGGACAGTGTCTTAAATATGCATATTCTAATTACTCACAAGTTTACCACACTAGCACAAAACACTTCCCTGTTGAATTATTTCAATGTGCTCATTTACACATTTTAAAGTAAATATAGAAATAGGACACAAATTCATCCTTAAACTTGATGAGTGATTAGCTCATCTGGAATGAACTCAGATTATATCATCTCAAATAACTTTCAAATATACATTAAATTTTCTTTTTCATTATATTCAATGGCTAATATTCACTCAGTATTTTTCATTTAACTTAATATTCATTGTCTTCCTTCTGTTATCACTCATGACTCTATTTAAATAATCACTGCAACACCTTTCCAATTTATGCTATAGATTACAACAATTGGATATTCTGTGAGGCCAAGTTAATAACTTTTTTGATTCAAATATTTTGGTGATTTTTACATTTCTTTATTTTACATTGGTTCTTGACATAAACAAGGCAGCATTTCATTTTATCTTTTATGTCTTCATTCTATTTTATTATAAAAATGTAGAAAAGTGAACAACCCTAGATGTAAATATCCTGCCTTAATTTCTTTTCCTTGTGATTTGACACTGACTACAGTACCATAGGAAGATAGTACTTCATTTACCACACAGTATATTCTTAAATTCCATTCTTGCCTGGGCATCTTGGTAGCAGGAGCTTGAGGGAGATTGTCACACTGCAGCATCACTAGTTAAGAAATGGAGAACATTTGGTAAATACATGGAAGTTTGGATTAAGCTTACTGTTTCCAATAATACAATCCTTTAATGTAATAAAGGTAATCCTCCCACAGATATTCTTAGAGGTCCAATGCACAGGTGATTCTAAATTCTGTCAAATTGTCAATTAACACTACCACAAACCCATGAACAATTTTAAGAACATTCTTATAGATGTTTACACCAAGAAAGAGACCTGCTCCCACTGTGATGTCCCCTAGCATTTTCAGTGTTTCATCAGAAATATCATTTATTTTAGCTTTAGTAATTTTAAATTGTCTGTTCTTAAAGATAATAATTATAGCATGTACTGTTGCATTTATCTTTTCTCAATGAGCATAACAGTTATGACATTTATTTACTGTAAGAGTACATCTCTTCTGACTACTGAGATAAATTTGTCTTTTAGACATATTCACATTGAATAAAGCATGATATTCACTACTTGATTTTTTATACCTTTTTATTCATAAGTTCAAAATGAAAGTTTGTTGACTGTTTCCTTCATTAACAATGAGTCATAGTCAGAGATATCTTTGTATCTTACTTAAAGGATATTGTCATTTCTATTGTGGAAATGATACTCAATTTCAGTTCTTTCCTAACTCTCATCATCTTTTCTTATACCATGAAAAGATATGTGTTGTCTCTGACCTGAGAGTTTGGTGGAATCAAAGAGTAAAGGATCCTGAAGAGTTAGCAGCAGATAGAAATTAATATTCACCAGCAATCTGAATGACTAATTACTTTATCTAAGAGGTGTGCAGTCCAAACTATCTCAAATTATGATTTCTCCATGAATGAAAACAAACTGTGACTCTATTATTTTTCTCTAATTTACCAGCTAGAATTTTCAAGTCCTACCTTGTTGGGGTCACAGAACCTTGTCTTGGGACAATGCAGGAATGAAAGGACAGACAGATGGATACATGAAGACATCTGAATAAGCTAGGCTGTGCTCACTCTGATGGAGTAGTACTCACTCTGCAACAGCCTAGAACTTCAGTGTGTTATTGTAAGGTAAAGTAGTTAAATAGTCTTGGCAGGCAGTCTCTGTACATTAGCAGTCTCAGGTTGTGAACATCTGAGAAGAGGAAACTACAGTTAACAGTTTCTGCCCACATTGCCAAAATTGTCCTAGGATCAAAGGAAGGCTTTGCCTTCCCTCTGATCCCTTCCCTGGAGGAAGGATTTCCACATTGTCATGGGTCTGAGAAATCTGTCTCTGACCATGACTTAATAAAATAACAAACATTCACTCTTTCCAGACCTCATCCACTTTTCAAACATCTGCTCAAGGATTTCTCAGTTCACCACATAAATCACTATAGGTTCAATTTTTATTATAGAACATAAGTATGTAGATAAGAGAGTAAATCAAAAGAAAGTAGCCAGAGTATGAAATTTGTCTTTGGAATATTGTCCATGAATGATGTGTTAGTAAATGCTTGGGAAAGTTATGAGCTGAAAATACTTGGCAATAGGAATTGTTTGCCACTCTGGAATTGCAGTTGACTTAGTGTTGGTCTTAAATTCTGAGCAGTCCATTCCTCTTTTGGATTTTTTTCAAATGTGAAATAAATTTAATAATAATAATACACATTGAACAGAGTTTTCCTGAGGTTTAATCTCCTCCACAAACGATGGGTTCTGTTTTACACTGTGCTACTGAAAAATGGAATAATAGGATTCTAGCAAAGATTCAGGAAATGCTAAAACAGTGCTTGATTTCTAATAATATCAAAATGAAAGGTGTAGGGAGTCTTTTTCTGTTCTGCTTGCCTGCTCTGAAATCACAGCATGGAGACTTATTCTTAATTATGAAAGCTTTGCTGATACCTTACATTTGTCTCTGACTAGCTCTAATAACACAAATCAACTCATATCTTTTAATCTATTTTTTGCATGGCTTGGTTACCTTCACTTTGTAATATCCATGTTGCTTGCTCTGCATCTCCAAGAGTCTCTCTTGTCCTTCGCAGCATCCTCTCTTAATGGTACCCTGAGAGTTCAGCTCTTCAAGGCTACCTCCAGGGTTTGAGGAAGAAGTCCACAATGAAGCCAAATAGAGCTTATCTTTTTCTATCTGAGGGGTAAAGACTCACATATGTGATCTGAGGGTCATGTTCTTTATTGTTTTGTAGCTCTAATTCTACCTCTTCAGCTTCTAGTTCTCCTTTGTTTCAATTATCTGTTCCAGTTCTTTTTGCTTCTATGTTCACCTAGCTTAAATACATTTTTAACAGGACCTTGAGGCAAAAAGAAAAAGAGTTACATCTCATTGGTCATAGCACATTCCTTGGGTGAACACTAAGGAATTGAATTATTTACCACGGCAATGTAATGTGCAAAGGTTCCAGGTGTAAGAGTGTAACCAGAGGCTGGGGACACAGTGCCCAGTGAGATAAGCTGCAGAGAGATCTGCACAGAATTTCAGGTCTTATCAACCAGACTTGACAAGTAAAGAATTGGCCTGATCGGCCTGATTGTTTAGATTGTTTTGTTTTTAATAACCTTGGTTACACATCTGCAACTATTACCTTGTACATAACTGTAAAGCTTTTAACTCATGATCAGTTTACAGAAACATTTAGTCTAGTTTGAACTTGCTCTAAGGGGAAATGAATAAATTGTGCATAGTTTGAGTGAAAGGAGCAAAGCAGGCTTTTAAGTTTCTTACAGTCTTTGTTCGACAATAGATCTAGTTATGAAGCATATCATAGTATATTTTGTATATACCAAAATTATACAGTTAATGAAAAGTCATCTTCCTGACCATTCATGAATATATGTGCCCATAAGATTGAGATGCACTCATGAGATAGCATGTATACATCACATGATTTTACACATTACAATGAAAGTATTGGGTAGATAGCATAGCTGCTTTTGCACATGTAAAATTAAAGACAGAAACAATAGTTTCCAGAGTTAGTGATCCCACAGGCCTTACCCAAATGGGATTCTCCTTCATCAGGAAACCATTCCTCTGATGGGCTGACATCTGAACACTAGTCATTCCATGGCATCTAACAGGCTCTGCCCTGAAAATCCAGCCTAACTATTTGCCATTTGGTTTTTTATTAAACAAATAGAGTGACATATATTCACAGCGTATGAAAATATTATTCTGTAATATTTCCCCTTTTTGTATAGATAAAAAGGGAATATTTTAACACTAACATATCAATATTGGTGTCAGGTCCCCCTTGCTCTGAAAACACAAACTTTTAAAGGTAACATACCTATCTGCATTAACACAGGTATAAACTGTGCATTGTACACAAGCCAGCCAAAGATGATTTTTTTGTGTTATGTTTGAGTACATAAAATATATGTCACCTGTCTTGTCGTTTTTCTAGGCTTTTAAAAAAAAAATGTCTGTATTTAGGATTTTCAGGGGGGGTCTCCCCCAATCAAATCTGATCTCTATCAACCCTGAGTGTATCTACAGCCTTCTGTTTTCTATGGAAACAAAAGCACAACTTCTTTTCCAATGCAACACACTTTTGACACCCATTTTGAAGTAGATACATTTTTAAAATATACAGATTAATATAATTTAGCAGTTTTCAGAAGCCAATGTCTCTCAGCAGCTATTGTTTACTCATGAGTAATCAAAAGTTTAAAGTCAACAAGACATCATATAGGATCTAGACTCTGTTTATTATCCATCTTTATGTAGCTATTCTTTTTCTTTTACTTTAATTTTCTCTTTAGAGACATTGCTTTATTATTTTAAAACTATTTATTTTTAATGAATATCTATTTCCTTTATTTTCCTTAAACATATTGTAAGCTGTTTAGCGGGTTTGTTTGGTTGGTTGGTTGGTTGGTTTTTGCCTGAACATGCCTTACTGGCTATCAGTAACCTTTCCTATCTGCACAATATGCTGGCAGCTCAAGCACACAGGCAGCAGCTGAGAGTTGTGCCTCTGCATCCGGGCCATGTGAGGCCCTGCGGTATGGACTAGGAAGACATATTTCATTCTATTTTTGTGTGTTTGGAGCATGTTAAAAAGCTTTCCCAGGTGCTATGTGAAAATGAGTGACATTTGCAGCTAGTCCTTCTCTATGCCTCTTGTCGCCTCCCAAGTCATGACATAGAGACATTATTAATTAGGAAAGCTTGGCCAATAGCTTATGGTTGTTTCTACCTAGCTCTAATAATTTAAAGAAACCCTTATCTTTTAATCTGCATTTTTATGTGACTCCATTATCTTTAGTATGTAATGGCTTTGCTACTTGCTCTGCCTCCTGGCGACTTCACCCTTCATTTTCCCAGTATCTTCTCTGCCTCAAAAATCCTGTCTAGCTATTGACTGTTCAGCATTTTATGAAAGAAATCCAAGTGACACACCTTGACATCTTACAAACATATTATTACACAACAGAAAGGCCATGATATTATTGTGGAATGAGCATAATAGTAACCCCAAATTATCAATGAAAATATTTTAGATGTCTTGAGTGAAGGGATTGTACTTGCATTATAATCATGATCATCATAATCTTGGCAGTGTATTAACGTCACACAATATCAGAAAAATAGTATTAATATCCTAATGACAAAACTATATTAACTGGGTAAGGTTTTTGGTTTTGTTTGTTTTTGTTATTTTTGTTTGTCTGTTTGTTTTTGGGTTTGCTTTCAATGTTTGATTTTGGTTGAAAAATTAATAGTACAATTGCAGCAGGAAGTAGTATATAACGAGACAGCTTAATTTTATGACATTAGTAATATTCAATGTCTATTCTAAGAAATTCATTTTTTTCATAATAAAATGAGAGAAAGAGATGGAATTGGTAATGAATTCTAGGAGACCAGACTGCTGATTTCTAGCTACAGACTTTCCTCAGTATCTTAGCACTTCTTTTGTTCTAGTAATTAGTCAATAGGACAGCAGAAAAGCAGAGAGTCCTGCTTTTGAATTAATATAGCTGGTTTCAGCAAAAACTATAGGCTCCAGTTCAAAGGCAAACTGAGCTAAAAGGAAGAACATATCCCTTTATGACCTTTTTGTCTTTTGAATTTTTGTGTGCCTGAAGCTAGGGAATTCCTGCCAGCATTTCCACCACAAATGTCCAATTGAGTTTTAAATAGCTCAAGTGATTGGCCTTTTACTGCTGCTCCTGGGAACTCGTTCTGTCATGTAATAGAAGTGAATTTTAAGAAATTCTTCTTGATGCATTATCCCTAGGCTCCATTCATGAGAAAATTTCTTCTGTAAAACTGTGAATTCATAAAGAAATTGATTAGGACCATCATACTGTGACATAGGAAAGAAAGCACTTGGAGTTAGGCAAGCTGACGGTGAGGCAGGTGGATTCTAAACGGTGGAGGAGTTGGTGTTGCCACAGCAACTGCCAGGAGAGAAAGGCAGTGAGCAGAAAAGTGTTGACTGGTTTCTTTCCCACCAGGTCCCACATCCATTTAGTCCCAAATAAAAACACAGAGGCCTACACTAATTATAAACTGGTTGACCTAGTAGCTCAGGCTTCTTATTAACTCTTATAACTTATATTAGCCCATAATTCTTGTCTGTGTTAGCCACATGGCTTGGTACCTTTATCGGTGAGGCAGTCCCAGAGGAAGCTCTGTGTCTGGCTTCCTCTCTGTCTGGGTGACAACGCCTGTAGACTGAAACTTCTCTCTTCCCAGAATTCTCATGGCCCCATCTCTATTTCCTCCCTGGGTGCCCCGCCTCTACTTCCTGCCTGGCTACTGGCCAATCAGTCTTTCTTTAAAATACAAGTGACAGGGTACAGATCATTGTCCCACAGCACTCCCCCCCCCCCATTTTTTAAAACAAGAACTCTGAATCAAATCTCCTTTGTTTAGTTTTTCTACTGACCATCATCCATAACAAATTGTAACCAACATTCTAAACAAAGGCAAATATCAATAATCCATTTTTTTGGAATGTGGGTGTAGTTTTTCAGGCTATTACCTGCTAATTGGGGCCACTGATAATCTTGTGGGGACCTAAAGAAAATTTAGAATTGTGATCATGTACTGACTGGAGTATCCTGTGAGGCTTGATCATCTCAGCCAGCAGTCTTGAGAATGTTCTGGGTGTAGAACTCAGAGGAAACTCCAACAGAGGTCCTCTGAAATATTGGATCATCTGGGGCATCTGTTCCTATTGGAGATTTCTCAGGGAGGTCTTCCCTGAATAAACCTGATTTTTCTTAATCCAGAATAAATCCACAGCCTCTCATTTCCTGTGGAAACAAAATCAAAACCTCTTCTCCAAAGTAACATACCTTTGACTTAAAATTTGAAGTCAAGGCATTTTCAAAATATATATGTTGGATTAATCCAGCAGCATTTATAATCAAATATCTTTTAGCAGCATTTGCTCCTTTCTCAGCCATCAAACAATTTAAAGACAACACAATAACATACAGTATCCTGACTCTTTGTTTATTTTTATCTTTATGTGGCTTTATTTTAAACCTTATTTCTTTTATTATTATTTTTAATTTTTGATTTTTGGAGACAGGGTTTCTCTGTCTCTTTGGCTGTCCTGGAACTCACTCTGTAAGCCAGGCTTTTCTTGAACTCACAGAGATTCATCTCCCTCTGCCTCCCAAGTATTGGGATTAAAGGTATGTGCCACCACACCCAACTACTCTCTTTTCTCTTTTTTTCTTCAAAGTCTACACATATTTTTAAAGACACAGTAAAACATTTAGAGGTTTTCTTCATCTTTGAATCTATCTTTACTGTATATCTCTCTTTTTCTGACCACATGAGTCTTTAATTTGCTAAGCAATATGGCTGGGATTAAAGCCGTGGCTTTGACAGCTGGATCCAGCCTATTCCTTAGCTTTTTTCTGAGAGTCTAGTCTCATGGCAGAGGTACCAGAGTCATGTTTATTGCCACAACTCTATGGTATTTCATGGTCCCTGACACCACCAAGAAGCATGCTATCGGCAATTCACAAACACCATTTAAGTGTTTGGTGGCAGGTCCTTTTAAAAGAGCCGCAAGGTTTCAGAGCTAAAGCTGAGTCAGGAAGTCTCTTAAATGAGGTGCATTTGCCTCTAGCAAACAGAGCCCACCTGAGAAAATGCTTCCAAGTAGCCATGCAACTCTGTTCTTTTTGTCCAGAATTACTTCCCAAGCTCTCTCAGGCATTATGTGGATGCAGTTGTCCACATATTGGGCACCATTTGTTGACTGAGGTTTCTGTCCCACCAGGTCTCACATCCATTCAGTCCCAAATAAACACACAGAGGCCTACATTAATTATAAAATGGTTGGCCTAGTAGCTCAGGCTTCTTATTAACTCTTATAACTTATACTAGCCCATAATTCTTGTCTTTGTTAGCCATGTGGCTTGGTACCTTTATTGGTGAGGCAGTCCCATCTTGATTGCTCTGTGTCTGGCTTCCTCTCTGTTTGGGTGACATTGACTATAGACTGAAACTTCCCTCTTCCCAGAATTCTCATTTTCCCACCTCTACTTCCTGCCTGGCTACTGGCCAATAAATTTTTATTTAAAATACAAGTGGCAGGGTACTGACTATTGTCCCACAGCAGAAAAGGGTTGCATCAAAAGAAAAAAAAAAAAAAAACAACAACAACATGGTTGCTTAAACAAGGCCTAAATTAATTGGACCCTTCAAAATAGATGGTGGTGACCTCAAGGGGTTGTTCCCTAGATGAAGAGGAGCAGGCGATTAACAAAGCAGAGAGTGGGAGTATTGATCTTCTCCAGGGAAGAGTCCCTGGTTGGTTATCCTATATTTAGTAGCTCTAGAATCATACACACAGGCACCATTGAATGGACTCAGCAGGTTATATTTATGTGCTGATCAATTTACATATGTAAGTAACAGCAATGGGAAAAGAAGAATGGGCTTTTGGACATGAGAGTGGTAGTAGGGAGGGGAGGAAGGAGAAAATTGTTAAATTGTTTTTTAATTAATTTTAAAAATGAAAATAAAAACTAGATATAGATAAAAATACACTCTGCTAATAAATCTTTAGAAGAATCAGTCTCAATAAAACCAAAAGAAAAAAAAAAAACCTGTTCAATCCTCAGACACTATGGGCAGAAATGAGTCTTAAGATTCAAATTTTAGTAACATCTGTGACTTTGTTTAAATACAGGATTGTTTACTCTGAATCAATTAAAAATCTATTTCTATCTGGGTTAAAGGGAACAAAGAGCATGTTTAACCATAACTGGAATGGCATTTGGGTATGAATTAGTTCTCTTCCCAAACATAATTCAATTGTTTCTCTTCCACAGACAGCTACTTGTTCCCACATGTTTTCATCACTTCTCCTTTGCTACAATGTGCTGGATATTTAAAGCTGGGGATCTTGAGATGTAGCATAAAAACAGTACAAGTATAAATGCCACATAGACCTGCAAAACCAGCACCTCCTCCAAGGAGTCTGTCCCTGTACTCATAGACAGAACTTCCTGGTTTTGATGATACAAATGAAAAGTGTCAGATTAATTTATAGTATGCTTCTGGGAAAGTCATTCATTGAGGAGATATGATAAAAAATTATCTACACAAGCCAAAATCAGCATGTATTAATTAAAATTCAATTCTTCCTATATTAATGTGATATAAATATATGCAATATATATATACATTTTCTTAATGTTATAAAAATCTGAACAAGCTATTGTAGTCATTGATGCATAACATTCTAACACTGTTGACTTTTTATATTAATTGAATATGTATACACTCATATATATACGAGTGAATTTGAAATTCTAGAAACTCTAGCTGCATTGTCATCTTTGGAAAAATATCTCACTATATTGTGTTGAGTTGTCATTGTACAGAATTATCATTGGACTAGAAATTTTATACTTAATTTTTTTTTACATTTTCCAGAGTTAATTCATTGTATTAAATATACAGGCTTATCCACAAGGGTTTGATTACAGAAAATAACAAAATATAACAAAATATTTCATAAATAAAAGAAATAGATATATCAGATAGATTCTAAAGCTATAAATAAATGCTAGCTACACATACACAAATCAATGTATGATCAATAGGCAATAGATACATGACTGTATGGATCGAATTCTTGGAAGTGAGTATACACCATATTCATGACCTATATGATATGAACACAGCCATATCAAGGACTGCAATGCCTCAGAACCATGGAAATGACAAGATTTTCCTTGGATCAGTGCTGGAAGAAAAGACCTGTATTTTGTTTACAGCCATCTTAAGTTTACAAGTAAGATATTCACCTTTACAGGGCAAGTTCCAGACCTAGGAAATTAGCCTAGTGAGACCTGAAGGCCCCAGGCTTCAGAAACAATTAGTGTTTCCCTTGTTAGTCAACAATCACAGACCCTCAGTATTTCCTTATCAGCAAGGGATGTCTCCAGACCTGAATTCCAGCAGACCTGACACCCCTCCCCTCCCCCTTGCATGCTTGCTATATAACAGCTTCTGAGGAATAATAAACTGTGGCTTGATCAGAATTCCTGTCTTGTCGTCTTTCTCGTGTCTCTTGTCCCCTCCATTCCTCTTCCTCCTCTAGGTTTATCAGAGAACCCCCCATTCGTGGCCCGCTGGCCGGGATAGATCAGTACCAGGAGAATGATGAGGCCTGCCCCTAGTCCAGGTATGGATATTAACAGTGTGTTCAAAAATTATTTATTTTAGCCTCCTCCTCGTGGATGACAGAAGTCTGATACTGCCCCGCTGCAGAGACTTGATATCAAGCTTAACTAACCCACCTTTATGATAAGCTGCTTCTTCCTTCAGTTGTGCACAACAATTGAGTTTCCTGGATGCTGCATGTCCTTCAGAGTGCAGAGCTCACCAAATCCTAGCATTCCTGTGGATGTCATTTCTTCTTTCCTCATCACTCCATTCAAGTCAATCCCCAAGCTGCACATGGCAGGATAGATAGGCAGACGATATTAGAATAGATTAGAGAGCTGATAGATGATTCAAAGAGCTACACTATTTTTGTGGGGAGAGAAAGCTCTTTTGTCAGCATAATTCCCAGAAATTGCAATATATGCTCATGTATGCCTCTCTTGCCTTACCCCTTCTGCCTTGTCTTTCTAATTTCTAAACCCACTGGCCAGAGTGGACCTCACAATCTACATTGTGTGCCCTCAGGGTTCACATGCCTTAGTATGCAACTTTATAGTAGGTTTTCAGCACCTCTCTCTGCCCTTCTTACCTCCTCAGCTTTGGGAGTCTTGTTTTACTGTCATATTTTTCAGGAAACATTTTAGGGGCTCTGACGGGGTGATAAAATGCAGCATTTCCCATCTAAGATAGACATAATTAAACAAATATTTTAACACCAGAAAGAATATTACTTACCTTAATGCAAATTCTGGGAGGACAGAAGCCCCATCTGTTTTGTTCATAGCTTCTTGTTCCTTCAGTGTGCTTGTCGCATTATAGAAACTTTGTATCCAAGTACTAAATAAATCACTATTCTTAATGAAAGTAACAATAAAAGTAGCATTTATAACAAAATATGATATATCTTAGAGAAATAAATGAAAATGTTTTTCCACATGAACTAGACTTCTGACTTTTGAGGTCATTGCAGCAGTGTTTGTAAAGGACACAGACACACTCCTTATCACGCATCCTTCTAAAGAGATTTTACTTCTCTTTTACATGCTTCCAAATTATGTTCTCTTCTCTTTCTACTTCTTATAATCCTTGTAGCTTAAAGTGTAAATGTACTGGGAATGGACCAAACTTTGTATTTTTTAGCAGTCAGTACAGTATTAAATAATGATTACAGCACAGCTTAAGAATAACAACCTCAACATATGTCCTGGGAAATTTAAGAGGCTCTCACAGAGTGTTTCTAACCTATGTAGTAAGTAGATAACTGTGATATTTAAATCCAATTTGGCAACAGCATTACATGAAGGAAGCAATTCTCTGATATTTTATAGAAATGGAAGAAAAAAACATTTTATTCAAATTTTATTTTGTTGAAATTTGTGAGAAAAGAAAAATTGTAACTAGAAATTGCAGTGGTGCCTATAGAAATAAACAATAGTACTGATCTACAAGTGTTGTTTAGGTTAAAAAATTAGAATGAAGTGGCTGAGAAAAATGAATCTGGGAGGGGTGGTGAGAAACTCCTAAAATAAGACTGAGCTGATTTTGAATTCATGTAGGTAGAACCAGGAGAGGGTGATTATCATGCTAAGTTTCCTTTGGGAAACAGGATCTACAGTGACTTCAACACTCACAGAGTTCTAAGAAAATAGATTTGGTCATAACCATTCTAAATGTCCTGATTTGGAATTTGGTAATACACATGCTAGGAGCAGAAATGCTAAGACAAAATTGACCAAGGAGAAAGGACTTAAAAACAGGGACCAATGAAACTGAAGTTTATCTGCTCCAAGAAAATTTCCTTGTCTCCTCAACTGACAGAGGTTTCATCTCACCTCAATGCCACCTGAATAACTGCAGCTTTATTGAAATATAATCATTATGAAAAATATTACATAACTTGACATATTTAGAAATTTGTAAGCATATTATACCATCATTAGAATCAAGGTAACAGGTATAGTTCTAGGAGCTTCCAAAGTTGTTTTCGCTGCTTCCATAGATTTGTAATTTTTTTTTTGCAATAGGAACACTCAAACTGAGATTGAGGTGGTTCATAAGCTTTTTAGAGCATCTTTTTTTCCATATTCTTTTATTTTTTTACATTAAAAAAAATTTTACATTCCCTTCCCTCTCCCCGTCCCCTCCCTCTCCTCCCACCCCTCCTTCCTCCCCCTGCTTCCTTAAAAGAGGGCATGGTGCCCTGCCCTATGGGAAGTCCAAGGCCCTCCCCCCTCCATCCTGACCTAGGAAGGTGTGCATCCAAATAGACTAGGTTCCCAAAAAGATAATACATGCAGAAGAGATAGGTCCTAGTGTCATTGTTGATGGCTTCTCAGTCTGCCCCATTGGCAGCCACATTCAGAGAGTCCGGTTTGATCATATGCTCGTTCAGTCCAGTCCAGCTGGATTTGGTGAGCTCCCATTAGTTCAGGCACACTGTCTCAGTGGGTGGACCGGCCCCTCACGGTCCTAACTTCCTTGCTCATCTTCTCCCACCATCTGCCCTTCAACTGGACCTTGGAAGCTCAGTCCATTGCTCTGATTTGAATGTGGGTCTCTGTCTCTACCTCCATCCATCGGACAAAATTTCTATGGTGGTGATCAAGATATTCATCAATGTGACTATGGGACAAGGCTAGTTCCGGCACCCTATCCTCTGCTGCCCAAATACCTAGCTGGGGACATCCCCATGGACACCTGGGATCCCCTCCAGGGCCAAGTATCTTGCCAGTCCTAACATGACTCCCTTAATGTAGATAGCTTATTCCCTTCTCCAATATCCACCTTTCCTCTATCTCCACTCTCCAACTCCCCCAAGCTCTCCCCAGTCCTTCCCTTCTCCCTTCTCCTTCCCCCCTCCCCTTTCCTCACCTCCCTACCCCCACCTCTATCCCCGCCACCCCCCTGTATCCAACATTTGCCTGGTGATCTTGGTCAACTTCCTTAGCCATCAGGGAAATGCAAATCAAAACAACATTGAGATACTATCTTACACCTGTCAGAATGGCTATAATCAAAAACACCAATGATAGCCTATGCTGGAGAGGATATGGAGTAAGGGGAACTCTCATCCATTGCTGATGGGAATGCAAACTTGTGCAGCCTCTTTGGAAATCATTGTGGCAGTTTCTCAGGAAATTGGGAATCAACCTACCTCAGGATCCAGCAATACCACTCTTGGGAATATACTCAGAGATGCCCAATCATACTACAAAAGCATTTGTTCAACTATGTTCATATCAGCATCATTTGTAATAGCCAGAATCTGGAAACATTCTAGGTGCCCCTCAATGGAAGAATGGATCACGAAAGTGTGCAATATATACACATTAGAATACTACTCAGTGTTAAAAAACAATGACATCTTGAATTTTGCATGCAAATGGATGGAAATAGAAAATGCTATCCTGAGTGAGGTAACCCAAACCCAGATAGATGATTATGGTATGTACTCACTCATTAGTGGACCCTAGCCATAAAACAAAGGACACTAAGCTTTTAGCTTACAAGCCCAGAGAAGCTGAATAGCAAGGTGAACCCAAAGAAAGCATATACAGATCCTCCTGGAAGTTAGAGCGTCCTTACATACTGCTTGTTATAAGCACTGAGACTTTTTGGTGCTTCTGTACTTATTTTCGAGTGTCGCTTGTCTTGTCTACTCATTACGATTTCAGAGCTATGATCCTTGCATTACTTTCTTGGCCAACACAAATCTTAGAACAAATCATGATTTCTATAGAAGGTCAGTTGATGCATGATTAATAAAAACTCAGGGTCAGAACTGGGGTTCTACCTGAAGATCTGAAAAGCAAAACAGCCAGCCACTGGCTCTTATCTCAACCTCAGCTTGAAATGGCGATCCTGCCTCCTGGAATCTCAGAAGGAGACTGTATGGCTCAGAGCTGTTTCCTCCAATTGTATAATCCTCTCTCTAGGGCTGAGATTAAAGGCATGCACCACCGTCACTAAAGGCATCCTATGCCCAGTTTCTATGACAACCAGTGTGGCTCCTGATATTAAAGATATGTGTCGTTATGGCTACTGAGATTAAATGTGTATGTTGCCATAATCTGGTCTGTAAGGCTAAACAGTGGAACTGTTTTACTCTCAGATTTGCAGGCAGTCTTTATTTATGAAAAAACAATTAAAATCCACTATACTTTCCCTTATTGTCTAAAATAAAAAGGCTATAACTAATATAAGAAAACTATATGCAATAAGTACAATAACTATATATAATATATATGCAATTAATACATCAACAATGTCTAGCCCATTTGCATTTGACAATTTCAGAGAAAATATCTATCATATCATGGTGAGTCCAAAGTCTTATACTTAATTTACTTTCTATCATAATTTTCTTTCTGTGTCTGGTAAACTATAACTATAGCTATCTAATCTTCAATTACCTCTGAGACCCAAGAAGGAAATAATATTAAGTAAACAGGAAGTGCAAGCAAGTGACTTCCAAAAAAATATGAGTAATGACAGAAATAGTTGGCTTCCTGGACAGTCACACAAACTTCCTCTGCATGGTTGGGGCATCCATCTTCAGCCTACAGGCCTACCACATTCGACAAACTTTTCTCTGAAGCAGGATACTTTGTGTCCTGTTTGTCTCCTTAGGACAACATAATGTCAACAGTCAAGGCAGGGGCATTTTCTTTCCCAGTGGCTTACTTTTGCCACAAAGAAAATAAACTCTATGTGGAGTTTCTTTGATGCCCATTATTTTTTCTGAAGTAGATTGGTGCTGCAAGGAGCAGCTCACTTCATAAAAAAGAAGAACCTAGGTTAGTAAAACATCTTAAATGTCATATTCTGTAGCTCACTGACGTACTTGGATATGACCTATCTATCTAAATTATATCTTTGTTTGATCTTAAAAACAAACATAATGTGACTACATGTTTGATTATACTAGATGATTAACTGCTAACCTATATTTCTTTATTATCTTAAACAGTTGATAATAATAATTTTCAAGGACTAGAAACTTGCATTACATTGTTAAATGATCTGTATAGGTACAATACCTTGATCAAGATTAGGAATGTATGTACAATATATTTTACCAAATTAAATCTCAAATTTGTATTAATGTACAAAATCTGTATACAATATACAAAATTAAGACCAATGTAAAACATTTAAAACTAATAATTGTGTTTGAAAAGTAGATTCAATAATCTACCTTCTATCTTATCATATTTGCATCCCCTTTTACTTTTCTTTTCAAAGAAGATCCCTGAGATTACAAAATTTACACTCCAACCCCAAACCTTATACCAGTTATAATCAACCCCTAATTGATGTCCCTAATCCTGAAGAAAAACTTTGCTAAGAGAAGGGACGTTGTCTTCTAGAATTACTTCCAGCTGTCATGGGGGCAATGTTCTTTTCATGAGCTCCTGTAAAACTAAAATGATGGTTAAGTTTCAAGATTACTGTCTGGTATAATTGCAAATAGTCTCTGAGTAGTCGATAGGGTTTTCCTGAAGTTCTTATTTGAAGTCTGTCCAGAACGTTCTAAGAAGGTTCAGCATTTCAGCTAAACGAGTTGGACCCATCTTGAGCAACCGGTACCGAAAACCAATCTTAAAGCAGTACTATCAGCATTATGATATCATAAAAGCCAGATAGAGTCATTGTTGTGGGGCCCCATCTTCTTCTTGGAAACCTCAAAGATTACTGCAGGAAAATTTATTGTTCATTATGGAAAACTTAAACTAACTTAAACATTATTTATATAGACATATATTCAACAAAAGCTATGATAGAGACAAAAATATTTATGGGGAAAATGTAAAATCTTTCTTAAATTCTTTCTTCTTTCTGTACCATACCAGATGGCTCCTGATAGAAACTCTGAATTTTTCTTTTAACAACATGATTGAATTTTTAGAAGCTGCATTCCAGATGCCCAAGAGACAAATGTCTGAGAACCAGTAAGCCACAGGTCACATAGTGATATTATAGGTAAATTGAAATTGGTTAATTTAAATGTAAGAGCTAGTTAGTAATAAGTATGAAATATGCAGCTTCCTAGACTCCACCCTTCTTTCTCCTGAATTCAGTTTGACTTTCCTGCCTAGTTATAGTCTGCCTTGCTTTAAGCCAAAGCAGCTTTTATTATCAACCAATGAGAACAACATGTATTCACAATGTACAGTCACACTGAAAGTGGTGTAGAAAACACCTAAGAAAATAAAAGAGTTCAGGGCCATTATTGTATCAGTTTATCAGAAATTCTACTTGTAATTGTATGACTTTACTTAGTTTGCCTGATTTAAAAAAAACACGTCATTCTCAAGGTCTTTGTTTAAATTTATTTACACAAAATAAAAATCTTAGATTAAATAAACACATATGTTAATATCATTCCTTCCCTACAATTATACAAAAGTTGGTTCAAAGTGTCCCTTCTATTACCTATAAAGGTTAAATTTCACTCACAAAAAATTAATGTGCAATATTACTTTATAACTCAAGATAACTAAACTAATAAAATTAATAAACTAAAGATTGTAACTAAAAGATAATATAGCTGCAAACATATTACTAGAAGTATTTATTGGTAGCTAGGTAATATGCAAAAAAGGAATTTCCATAGTATTTCAGTATTGTGTTTGTAATACAAAAAATAATCTATTATCTTCACTTGATCAGATAAAAAGTTTAAGTCAGAGAGAGTGGAATTAAAAGCCTATTTATTTCTGTTCTTTGGTTCAAACTAATATCTTTTAATATTTAAGTCACCATTCCTCCACTATATTTGGCATGAAATAGCCAGGAACTTGAATTCTCACTAAACCTTTATTCACAAAATTCAGAAACTACTAGGAGGAATAGTAAATAAGCACAACAAAGTAGGGAACAGACTGCCTGTAATGCTTGCATTTCATTTCTTATTTTAATAAAATTCTGACTCAGTATGCCATTATGCTGGGCATAAATATCTATTTCCAGGTCACTTAGGTCTAGGGTAACAAGCTTCCAGTATCTGCTACTCAAAAATGGTTAGAACTGACTTTCTGTAATTCAGATGTAAGAACAAGGAGATTTTTGTGAAGAGTGAAGTTTCACTCATATGCATCAAATATGTGTTCTAGATTCCTTCGTCTGGAATTGTGTCAACAATGGCTCTATCCTTCTACACCACATGAACATAAGGCAAAGTTGATTCCCTGATAGAAGAAGGAGCAAAGCCTCTTAAGCTGCCCAATGATTTGGGGATCACATCAACGGCATAGAAGTTAGAGTCTAGAACTGAACCCATAAAAAATGCACTCAGGAACTGCTTTCTTAACAGTTCATGTACTTTCTTTACATTGTACTCTCTGGGACGTATATCCAGCAGTATGGTTGATATACTTTAATGATGCAGTTTTCCATGGGTCTTTCCCACTTGTTATTTTGTATGAAACTTGGATTCCTCTTTAGAGTGGAGATGCTCAGAGGCTTCCTCCATGCAGTTTTAGAATTAAAGGAGCTGTGGATTCTGGACTTCATTGGCTGGTCTGAAGTATACTAGTTCTGTTAAAGAGCACAGTTCATGTCTTGGCAGGGGAATGACATACTTTTCATCATCAGTTGGACACCTTCAGTATAGAATTGCAATGGGCTATCACAGGTAGTTTAAAATTTTAGAAGTACGTAGTAAGAGGAGAGCGGGCCGCGTTCCCGGTGCCTGTTGGGTGCCAATCTGTAGTAAGAGGAATGGGCTACATTCCAAAATAACCACACAGAAATTGTATTAATTAAATTACTGCCTGGCCCATCATATCTAGTCTCTTCTTGGCTAACTCTCACATCTTGATCTAACCCATTTCTATTAATCTGTGTTTACCACAAGGTCATGGCTTACCAGAAAAGATTCAGCATTTCTGACTCTGGTGACTCCATGGCTGCTCTCTCTGACTGCCTTCTTTCTCCCACCATTCAGTTCTCTTTTCCCTGCCTATCTAAGTTCCTCCCTACCAAAAGGCCAAGGCAGTTTCTTTATTCAACCAATTAAAGCAACACAAATACAGAAGGACCTCCTACACCAGAAATATGAGCAATGCATAGATGTTTCTTTTAGGGACCAACAAAATCATCTTAAATATTGCATCTCTAGCTTTGCTTTTCCTTACGACACCACAGCTGTGCTTTGACAAAGGGGAATTTTGTCAGGCTCCATCTAAAGGAAAAGGTTCTCAGTGTCTCAGGATATGTCAAGACAATGACAACCAATCAGTCTTCTAGCTAATGCTTCACTGTCTGTAAAAGGTTTACTGTCTGTATTTTTTGGTGTGTTTTTCAAGAGAGGGTTTCTTTGGAGCCTGTCCTGGAACTCACTCTGTAGATGAGGCTTGCCTTAAACTCACAGAGATCTACCTGCCTCAGTCTTCCCAGTGCTGGGATTAGCTGTACTATTTTATGGCAATATGATAATCAGAGTACACATTCTCCTTCCCCACTTGAATTCAGAACTTACCATGTGATTTAGTTTTAGTAATGGAACACTGACATTCATGACCAGAATAGTAAATGGAGGTACTATTTGCTAATTTTATTTTAATGTGTCTTCTTCTCTTATATTCTGATGGTTTCCCATGAGATAAATATAATCCAAGCATTAAAATTTCAGGAGAGGACACCTAATATACATGGAGTAAATATGATATGAAGCAGTTTAAAGGTGAGGTCATCAAAACTATAACAATGTTAGATTACATTGAATGAACACATACACAAGTACACACACACTGATGTGAATTTGGCTTTTGCTGTTGTTGTGTAATATGTATAATGTCATAGCAGTATACTGATACAGAACTGAGTAATGAAAGTGCTTCTAGGGAAAATAGAATTCATTATCTGACTTTGAGAATTAAAAGTCAAAGGTAAATAAGCTTTTATCATAAAGGATAAGAAAGTCAATACATGTGTAAAAATGAGAAAGGACAAAAGTGTAAAGAATTGCATATGGAAATTCCAAAGTAAAATGTTGAAAAGCAAAAGAGGGTTGTAAGTAATAGAATTTCATTTGCAAACATAATTGAAAGGAAGTATAGAGCTAAGGACACAAAATATCATTGCCTTCATTTTTCTCATTTAATTACTTTGGCAAAAGTACTCCAATACTATGAATATTTTATTTCTAGATCTAAACTTAAAGGCTTTTAGTTACCTCAGCTTCCCATATATATCTTTATGTTGTTGAATTACTTTCTTCCTGATCTTTATTTATGAAAGGGTTTGTCATATAACAATATATTTTATAAAATCATTTTCCGCATGTCTCAGAAGGTGACAATCTTGTGGTCATCTTCCATTTGCTTAGTATTGATGAAACACACTTGTTGATTTCTTTATGCTAAATTACTCTTGCAGTCTAGAGACAAATACCATTAGGTTGCTGTACATGTTCCCTGTAAGGTATTATCTAATTTTCCTATTAGTGTTTCAGTACTTCTTTCGTTTGAAATACTATAAAGATTTCTCTTTTTGCTTACTTTGAGGCTTACATAGGCATTTACAAAGTTTGGTATTTACAAATTCATATTGACAATAAAATTTCAGGATACTTCACAAAACAGTACTAGAATATTCATAGTATTACTATCTTTTAGGCTTTATTTTACCTTCCATTTTTAATGTGTTTCATATTTTTGGTTAAGAGGGTACTTTTATTGAAAATAGCTATTTTCTGTAATCAATATATTCACTGTTTTCTACCTCCCCCATCTCCTCTTTATGTCCCCTCCCCTCCAAATCCATGCTTTCTTTCTTTTCTCCTCTTGGAAAACAAACAGGCAACTAAGCACAAACAAACCAGAATAGAACAAAATAAGAGGAGAGGAAAAAATAAAGCATGAGAAATTCAAACACACAGAGACACAGAGAAAAAGATAGACAGTAAACGAAAGGGGGTGGAGAAACCATCAAAACAATATGGGAGTAAAATATATAAGCAAAAGATCAGCAAGATTTAAAAAATCTCTAGACAAAGCATTATGAGACAAAATTTCCTCCAAATACCATTGAGTTAATTTTGAGTTCCCCATCAACTGCAGGGAGTGGGCTTGCACTTAGTTACCTAGTGAGACTTGATTGGAAAAAATGAACTTTTCCTTTGCAAATAGTTGTCTATTGTAGACAACTTCTTGGTTAGGTTGGAAGATCCTGCTTACTTCTGCTAAGTCTGGGACCCCTTCTATCTTTTACATTTTCAGGTTCAGTGCATGCTGCCACCATCTCTATAATTTAAAATGTATGTCAGTCCTATTGTACCTGGAAGAAATTGTTTCCTGGATGTCTTCCATATCCACTGACTCTTAAAATCTTTCCACCCAGTCCTCCATCGAACTACCTGAGACTCGGAGGGATTTGATGGAGATATCCCATTCATGACTGACCACCTCAAGGTCTCTCACTCTCTGAACATTGCCCAGTTGTGCATTTCTGTATTTGTTCTCATGTACTGCAAGCAGAAGCTTTTCTGATAATGACTGAGAAAGATATTTATCCATGTGTATATAGAAAGACATTAGGAGTCATTATATGGCTAACTTTCTTTCAAAATAATAGTATTTCATTTTCTCCTAGGTCCATGGCCTATCTAGTCCCAGATTCTTGGCCACCAAGCTATGTTAGCAATGAACTTCATTCATCTCATAGTATGGACCACCAATTCAATTCTGTAGTGGTTGGTTACTTCCATAACTTTTATGCCACTATTGTACCAGCACATCATCATGTAGATAGGTCACCATTATAGATCAAAAGATTGATGGAGGGGTTGGTGTTGATCCTTCTTTTCTGGTAGTATGCGGACTACCTTCCTGTACAGTGAGCAGTATTCAGTAAGTATAAAAGCTCTGGTTAGGCACAAGCTCAACTTCTCCAAGTCCAATGAGTAATGTAGGTGCTGTCTTCAGCAACAGGGCTTTGCATCAGTTTGGAGAGAGCAACCAATAACTTGGCAACAGCCCAAGGTTTTTTTTAGGGTTTCTCTGGAACCCCTTTAGCCAACAAATCAATTTTAAGTAACCATTTCTGGTTCTTGAGGTTTTATTAGGTAGTAAAATATATCTAGTTGGTACATTGTTCACCTGTTATTTGGTGACTCCATTTAGGTTTCTTTCATTTATTTATATTTATTAAGATGCTTCTATTGTAGTATGTTTCTATAGAAACTTTCAGCTATCCCTAGTTTTAGCTATCCCTCCCAGTACTTTCTTCCTTATCCCTTTCTTCTCTTTCCATCTCTGTTTAATCTTCCTATGTAACTCCCCTGCCACCCCTGTTGTACCATAAATATACATTTTATTTCTGCTTCATTTGGAAATCCTTCCCTCCTGTGGGGAAACACAGATGAGAGTCTGTTCCACCTTGATTTAAGGTCAGAGAATTTGAGCTTTCTCTTCCTCATTCAAAGTTGTTGACAACAGGTATGGCTACAAACAAGAGATCCTGACATAGGGTCTGGTTCATTAATATTTTGAGAATAGAGGTGAATTTGCTCCACTTGTACCAAAGGTCAAAGAATTCAAGTATATTCTTTATATCACACTAATGAAGGCTATTACCCCCCCTTCTTTTGGAGTGAAGTATATAAGCATGTAGAAAATAAACACAGATGGGTTCAGTATTCACTTAATATCACTCTGATACTGTTCTGTGTTTCTGCCTTTTTTCTCTCATATCTCTGTTCCTTTTGTTTGATAATTCTAATTCACACACTCCTACCCTAGTAACATACAAATTTCATTGAGGCTGGTCTCCAACACCTTCCCCCTTGTGCCTTACTCTATACCTGATCTTTGTGCTTATATGGATTGTAGCCTGTCCAATAAAAATTTAACAACTAGCATCCACATCTAACTGGTTATATATTATATTTATCTTTTTGGGTTATCTCACTCAGGATGACTGCTTTTCTTTTCTTGTGAATTTCATTATTTCATTTTTAACATTCAAGTAATATGCCATTGTGTAAATGTGTCACATGTTGATTATTCTTTCATCTATTGATAGGCACATCTAGGTCACATCCAAATTTTGGCTATTTTAAATAGACCAACAATTAACACAGAAAAGCAAACATCTCTGTAGTTGGGAGTAGAGTCCTTTGGGTACAGAATCAAGAATTATATACGTGGATCTTGAGGTCTATTTTTTTCCAGCCAACACACTGATTTCCATAGCAGCTATTTAAACTTGCATTCTCACAAGCAATGGATGACTTTGCACTTTACATCTTTGTCAGCATGAACTGTCATTTATTTTACTAATCATGGCCATAATTCACAGGGTATTTTGTGTTTGCATAAAGAATTTCTCTTAGGTCTTAGTATAATATAACCTTAGATGTGATGAGTTCCCTTAGTTTAAGCTTCATTAGGGAAGATTTATGTCGCATTTCTGAAGCATGAATTTGCTGAATAGTATACTGTTAACTGACAGCAGTCTTTCTTAAATTTTGTAAGTAGATCATCTCAACCCCTTACTTGATTACAGTATTTGTATTGAAAGAATAATTGATATTTGGACTGGATTTTCTTTTCTTTCTTAATTTTTTATTGATTTTATTGAGCTTTACATTTTTCTCTGTGCCCTTACCTTCCTTCCCCCCCCTCATTGTCCCTATGCTCCCAATTTACTCAGGAGATCTTGACTTTTTCTACTTCCCATGTAGATTAGATCTATGTATGTCTCTCTTAAGGTCTCCATTGTTGTCTAGGGTCTCTGGGATTGTGAGTTGTAGGCTGGTTTTCTTTGCTTTATGTCTAAAAGCCACTTAGAAGTGAGTAAATGTGATATTTGCCTTTTTTGGGTCTGAGTTATCTCAATCAATATGATGTTTTCTAGATCTTTCCATTTGCCTGAAAGTTTCAAGATGTCATTATTTTTTTCTGCAATGTAGTACTCCATCGTGTAAATGTACCACATTTTCCCTCTCCACTCTTTGGTCAAGGGGCATTTAAGTTGTTTCCAGGTCTGGCTATGAGACAAACAATGCTTCTATGAACATAGTTGAGCACATGTTTTTGTGGTACGAATGAGCATCCTTTGGGTATATACCCAAAAGTGGTATTGCTGGGTCTTGAAGAAGGTTGTTTTCTAATTTTCTGAGAAATTGCCACACTGACATCCAAAGGGGCTGTACCAGCTTGCACTCCTACCAGCAATGCAAGAGTATTCCCTTTACCCTATAACCACTCCAGCAGAAGTTGTCATCAGTGTTTTTGTCTTGACCATTTTCACAGGTGTAAGATGGAATCTCTCAGTTGTTTGGATTTGCATTTCTTTGATGGTTAAGGATGTTGAATATTTCCTTAAGTGTCTTTCAGCCATTTTAGATTCATATGTTGAGAGTTCTCTGTTTAGGCCTGTACCCCATTTTTTTACTGGATTATTTGTTCTTTTGATGACCAATTTTTGATTCTTTATATATTTTCGAGATGAGCCCTCTGTCTGATGTGGGATTGGTGAAGATCTTTGCCCATTCTGTAGGCTGCCGATTTGTCTTGTTGACCTTGTCCTTTGGTTTTCTTTTCATTTGAGATGCATAGCCTCTCATATTTTCTAAAATTGGATGGCTTTGAGTTTGGTATTTTTGTTGTATATCTTGGTACACACAGATTAGATTTTATATAAAACCACTTTGCATTTTATAATTTATTATTGATCTGGATTCCTAGGTCAAAACAATCTTTAGTTCATTAAATATGCTTTCTAACTATCTATTTCTAATTTTTATTTAGCAAAATTAAATGGATGTCTAAACGGAGACTGAAATTTCCTTTCCTGCTTACTCAGACCTGAATAATCACACAAAAAATAAATTAATTACAATACTGTTTGGCCAATGGCTCAGATATATTAATAGCTAGCTTTTACATTTTAAATTAACCCATTTCTATTAATCTGTGTATCTCCACAAGGCTGTGGCTTACTTTGGTAAGGTCTGGCATCTTTCTCCTTTGGCAAGTACATGGCATTTGCCTGACTCCACTTTCTTTCTTAGTACATTTAGTTTAGTTTTTACACCTATCTGTATTCTGCCCTGACATAGGCCAAAACAGCTTTTTGATTAATCAATGGAAATAGAACATATTCATATCATACAGAGGGGAATCACACATAATGGATGTTAAGTCTTACAAAGATACCTGATAATTTAAAAATGTTTCATTATTGATTCCTTTTTGAGTGTGTGTGTCTTTTTTTGGGGGGGATGGATTATCCAAATGGTCTATTTTCCTGATCTTTGAGCTTCCCTTTTGCTTGATTAAGTCAGGTGTCAATGCTTTCTACAAAATAGTTGTTATACAGACTTTATCTCTAAGATTTCTACCTTGATTGCTCTAATTACTTCAATGTCTAACTCAAAACTTAGCTTTGCAGAATTTTATCAAAATTTCTACCTGTATATTTTTATGATTGACTGCTTATTCAGAGTATTCTTCATAATGTTTTGTCAGTCTTTTCCTGGATAGCCATTATATCTAATTCTATTATTAGAGCTTTATAAGGTTCTTTAGGATGGGCTACATTCCCTGGGTTTTCATTATTTTCAAATCCTGTACTCTTCTCTACACACTGAAGGAAACAGCAATTCCACTCTGTTTCTGGATGTAAATTTAAGGACTTTATTTTATTTATTTATTCATTTATTTTTGAGCATGGATAAATATTGGAGGAGGCTGCTTGTTGGTTCCTGATCTTATGACTAGCTTAGATTCAAAATAATTACACAGATACTGTATTAATTAAATCACTGCTTGGCCCATTAGCTCTAGCTTCTTATTGGCTAACTATTACATATTAATTTAAGCCATTTTTAGTAGTCTGTGTATCGCCATGTGGCTGTGGCTTACTGGCAAAGTTTTGGCATGTCTGACTCTGGCAGTGGTTCCATGGTGTCTCCCTGATTCTGCCGTTCTTTCTCCCAGCATTCAGTCCAGTTTTCTCTGCCTACTTAAGTTTTGCCCTATCAACAGTCCAAGGCAGTTTCTTTATTCATTACCAATAAAAACAACACATAGACAGAAGGACCTCCCACACCAGATAAACCTTATGTATTTATTCTACACTATGATTTGGAAGGGAAATCTTAAGACAACTAAAGATAGAAATGGTATATTTGCAGAGATATCTGTGTGTGTGTGTGTGTGTGTGTGTGTGTGTGTGTGAGAGAGAGAGAGAGAGAGAGAGAGAGTGTGTGTGTGTGTATATATGTGTGTGTGTGTGTGTGTGTGTGTGTGTGTGTGTGTGAGAGAGAGAGAGAGAGAGAGAGAGATTTTGCAGGTGTATGTGTGTGTGTATATATGTGTGTGTGTGTGTGTGTGTGTGTGTGTGTGTGTGTGTGTGTGTAGAGACCAGAAGTCAGGCTTGAGCATCATTTCTCAGAAGCCATCTAAGTTACATTTTGAAACATAATCTTTCATTAACCTGTAACTTACACTAGGATGGCTAATGAAAAAGCCCCTGGATCCTTCCTGTCCTTGCTTCCGTAATGCTGCTGAGATTATATTCCACAACACTCAGCTTTTATCTGGGGAAAAGAAATTAATGTAATATATCAAATTAAATAACTTAATTATTTAGCTACTCCTGAGTACCCAGGCATTTGTGAATGCATGTGTGTGTGTGCGCTTTGACATGGACCACTTGTATTTTTTAATGTTATATATAGATGATGGCTGTACTCCACTGCATAAAGAGAATACAGGGTTCTAGTATCAGGTGAGTTTATTGCTTTGACAATGTCATCACTCTTAGGCTAGTCATATAAAATTATTGTTGGTTATGACACTCTATTTTATGATTAGCAGTTGTTTGAATTATGAGTTCTTTATATCATTGCTCTACTAAGATAAATGAAAGAAGCTTAAGGGAAGAAATGTTCATTTTTGCTCATTATTCAAGTATACAATCCATTATAGCAGGTTAGATATAACAGCAAGAACTTGAGACGATTGGTCACACTGCTTTTGCAGGAGGGGAGTAGACAGGGGTGATTCCTGATGCTTATTTTAATTTCTTCTTCTTATACAGAACAAGACCCTGGACCAAATAACATTTAGTATTGGTTTTCCTACATCAATCTATATAATCCTTCATAAACTTCTTTGATATATATAATGCCTCTTTATAACTTATTCCTGATTGTGCTTCCCAAGCATGCTTAAAACCTGTTTAGGGATACTATAAACCATAACAGCTTTGCTCTGAAAGTGCCTTAAAGTTGAAGCTTATCATAGGTAGAAGCAGAATCTGTGCTTATTAGTTTCTTAAAAAGATATGATTGAAGTTTGCCTCCCTGCCAGGTAGAGATATAAGGAGAGCTCCTTTCTGAGTTTGGTTAATGTTGGCTTTCTTGTTTCAAACAGCCCTACCATCTATATTTCTCTGAAATATACTGAGATGGGAGTGTTTCTGCATGAGTTGTATTATTAGGAGAAATCATTTTAATGAGTTGAGCTACCACTTGACATCCTAGTTAAAACAAGTCAAGCTCCATTGTCTCTTCAAAATGTATAAGTAGAAATCTCCCTGCTTGATCAAGATCCTTGGTAAGCCTTACAAGCTACGAAAAAATTACATAACATCGTTTGGTTCATCTACAGTCATTCTATAAAGTGTATGACCTGGAAAGCCTGTAGTCCCTCTCCTAGATGAGGCTGGCTGATGTGGGAGTCTACTCTATGTGTTGCTTGTATTGGTTAAAGAAATTGCCTTGGCCTAATAGGGCAGAACTTAGGTAGGCAGAGAAGACAGAACTGAATTTTGGGAGGAAGAAAGCAAAGTGAGGGGACACCATGGATCCATGGCTGGAGGTAGATGTGTTGAAACCTTTATGGTAGGCCATGACCTTGTGATAATATACAGATTGATAAAAATGGGTTAAATAAAGATGTAGGAGTTCGCCAGTAAGAACCTAGAGCTAATGGGCTGAGCAGTGTTTTAATTAATAGAGTTTCTGTGTGCTTATTTTGGGGCTAAGGTAGCTGTGCGGCCAGGATGAACAAGCACTTCCTTCCTTGTGACAGTTGGCTGAATGAAAATAGCTGCTTGATTTTTCAAATCAGGTTAATTCAACCTCTTTGTTTTTCTGAAATGGCAGAGCTAGCTATCTGCGAACTATGTGGCCTCTGATTTCGGGCATAGATAATGGTTATTTAGAGAATTAACCTAGGTTGAACTTTTAACCATTTCTGAAGGTAACTAGTTCAACATAGTTGGTGAAGTATGACATTGACTGGTATACTCAAGCTGGATTTAACATGGGACCACCAGAATCATGTGATGGATTTTATGGCTCCAGACTCCTATTTTGCTTCTCCCTGTTCTTCTCTATAATTGCCTCTGTGGTAAAATGAACAGATTTCTGAAAAGTTTCTTAAAATTGTAAGAAAGATGAATGTCTGTCTACAATTCTCTTTTACACTTGTAGACACTATAATTCCAAATAAATGTTTTCCTTTTGGTATTGTGCTAATTTAAAAGAAGGTAAGAAGCAGCAAAATGAGGCACCTCAAACTTCAAATAATTATTTTACAATTTCATATTCATCCCTTACCCTAACTCCTCCCAAAACCACTCTATTATTTAACAGTCACCTCAACTTGTCAAAACTAAACTAGGTAATTATTACCTCTTAGATATTCATAAGAGTATGGTCATTTAATGGGGCATATTCTACTTCTACAGGGCTACACCTTTAAGGAAAACTGACTATTCTTCTTCCAGTGACCATCAATTCCTAATAAATAGCTTCCTAGCAAGGGGTAGGACTTCATGAACCTCACTTCTGAATGCTGAAATTTTGTCTGGCTTGGGTTTGCCTAGGTCTTATGCATACAGCAACAGCCACTGTGAATTTATATATTTCGCTGTCTTGCTAGTTTTAGAAAATACTGGGTTTTGGTATTTCTTGGGAATCATTTACTACTTCCGGTTCTTACAATATTTTACTTTAATCTTCCATAACAATCCCTGAGGTATAGAAGGGGTGTGCCTATATGTGATATAGATGTCTTGTTTAGAGCTAAGCATTTCTGGTCTCTAATTTTCTGCATCTTGACCAGTTTTTGGAGTCTATGTTATTTGCTATGTACTGAAAAAAGTAGTCTATCTGATGAAGTTTGAAAGATGTATTAGTCTGCTAGTATAACCATAAGTCATGCATGCTACTGGAGGAGAAATGTCATCATCAGTCTGGTCGAGCTCTAAACCTTGTGACCTACAGTTATTACTAGCCTGACAGGATAAGTCCAACAATGCCATAGTTACAAGCAAGTTACAGGAGTAACTATAGCACTCTCTGACCAGATTTAAGGCATTCTTCAAAACATGGAGCCCACACTTGCCACTTTACCAGTGGCAGGAACCTATGACTACACAGGTCATAAGCCCTAGGAAACAACATTGCTATCTTTCCCTCTCTGGGGACAGACCACAACAGTGCAGGGCTCAAAGGGAATCAACAGAGTCTGACTGTACTATGATATTTTTGTCTGAGGAGGTTAAAGGAAAAAAACACTCACTCTCATAGTTTCCTTCAAACCTTTTCTGTATTCTTCCTCTAAGTTTTCTATTCTTTATTTTCCTGGTGATTTCCTTCTCTCATTTTTGATGTTCTTCTTCTAATTCCTTCTAACTCTCTCATTCTTCATGTTCTCTTTCTAACTCTCTCTTTCTTCAAGTTTTCCTTTATCTCATTTTAACTCTATTCTTTCCCTCACAGCTTATAGACCCCAGCAAAACCTTTCAGGCACACTTAAAATGTGGTTACTTTCTATTTTTCAAGTGAATGATTATAATGAATACAAGCAAAAAAGAAAAAAAAACCAACGCAGCATGCTTTCCATATCCCTTACATGATTAAACATTTTACATTACAGGTAAAAAGACAAATTATCCCCTAAATCCACATACATTCATTTTCAAGCAACTTATTATAGATTAATAGTGTGTGAGCAAGCAAAATATTCTTTTACTGGCAAGCTGAATTTTACAGTTACAAAAAAAGGAACAATCACTTTATTACTCTTCTCAAAAGATAATTTTATAAAAAAAGCTTAAAAGATTCACAAATATAAACTTTTATATATGAAAAAGAATAAATAAGCTCTACTTTAAATCTTTATGGTACATACCCATTCATCAATAGTTTCTTATATTAGGAGATTGAGGGCAGAAATGAGTATAAGGAATTAATCAACATCTTTGGTCATCACCTAATCCTAGCAAGAAAGGAACATCAGTTAATGACAATTGGCCTGCTTTGTTCTAGTTCTCTGACCTTAAAGAGTTCCTTATTCAACTATGTTCCTTTCTAAAGCTTTAGATTGATGCCTTGAGTTTTTCACCTCAAAGCTATTTGACAAAAACATCTTAATCTAACTTTAAGTTATTTTCAAAGCTTTGTTTCAGCTAAGATGCACTCTGACACCTGTGCACACATCTCCCCGAAATTAACGTTAAAATAATTTAAATTAGTTGGGCTACTGCAACTCAATAGTTTTTTAAATCATTAACCTAAGTCATACTCTATATGACTCTTCAATAGAAACTCATGAGTTCTAGCTGTATGACACATCCTTGTTTTATTTTTTTATCTTCAAAACTCTACTTAAACTAACATTATTATTATAAGTTAGACAGCATAGCTTAGGAAGAAATCATCTTCATAATAATCCATAGGTAAAGATGTCCAGTAGAATGGTAAAAATGCCAGGCTTATTTCCAAGTATCAGAATCTTTAAAAGATATTCTGAGCCAAGTGGTGATGGCATGTTTCTTTAATCCCAGCACTCGGGTGACAAAGGCAGGTGGATCTCTGTGAGTTTGAGGCCAGCCTGGTGTACAAGAACTAGTTCCAGGACAGATTCCAAAGCTACATTGAAACCCTGTCTCAAAACCAAAAAAAATAATTAAAGAAAAGATATTCTGATCTCTGGAGAGTTTCTGCTTAAATACGTGTGTGTGTGTGTGTGTGTGTAACCTGATAGTTTTTTTAGGATTATGCTAAGGTTACACTTACATGAATTTAATTTGCACATTTAACTACAAAGGTTGCTTGCTTTTAGATTATTATATCTTTGTAAGTACATTTATTTAGACTTAATTCTCCTTCTATATAAGATTACAATTTAATCCTTTTTTTATTTTATCTTGTTATAATGCATTTTAACTCTTCAGGAAATCTCAAAGGACTAGTTACCTCAGCAGGTATTTGTGTCCTAGTTAACACTTATTGTGTGCATCTTATGATTATTTTTCCACATTCACATCAAAAGCCATGTTGAAACAAATATTCACACTGTACAAATTTTATTGAATTTTATAATGTTTCTGGCGATAGCACAAGTGATTCCTACATTGTCTTAGTTGCATATTCACATCTGCAGTGGAATTTTCCATAGTTCTGTCATCAATGTGTTTAGAACAATGTCAAAATTTGTACATGTAAAATTACATAGCATTTTACTTACTCATTCATATATGGATATGTTATATATATGTATTATTAAATATATATGTTATACATTAGGCAGCAAAGCTTAGGAAGAAATCATCTTAATAATAATCCATAGGTAAAAATGACCAGTAGAATAGTAAAAATGCCAGGTTTATTTCTAAGTATCAGGGTCTTTAAAAGATATATTCCGATCTCTGAAGAGTTGCTGCTTAGATACAGTAATACAGTGGCATGTGTGTGTGTGTGTGTGTGTGTGTGTAACTGAATAGTTTTTCTAGGATCATGTAAATTTTTTCTCCCTATACTTCACCCAGTTTATCCCTACAATCCTTCACCACTAGATCCACTCCCTTTCTGCTTCTCATTAGTAAAGAACAGCATAAATGATAACAATGAAGCATAACAAAATAAAATATAATAAAAAATGGCTGGAAAAGGAAACCCATCACAAGGAAAAGAGTCCTGATGTCAGGGACAAGAATCAAAGACCCATTGTTCACACACTCAAGAGTCCCCTAAAAGCACTAAGCTGAAAGCTATAGTATATTTGCTGAGGACCAGATACAGACCTGTGTCAGCCATGTGCTTGCTGCTTCAGTCTCTATGCGTATATATGAGCTTTGTTTAGTCAATTTACACTATCTTATTCCTGGTGCCCTCATTACACTCTGGCTCTTACATTTTTCTGCCTCATCTGTGGGGTTCCCTAAGCTCTGAGGGGAAGGATATAATGGAGATATCCTATTTAAAGCTGCATGTTCCAAGGACTTTCTCTGTGTATAATGTCTGACTGTGAGTCTCTACATCTGTTACCACATGCTGCCGGAGGAAACTTCTCTAGTGATGATGTAATACAATATTGATCTGTGAGTACAGTAGAATATTTTAGGAGTTACTTTATTGATATGTGATTGTTTTAGACCAGTAGTGTTTCGTTTATACCTTAAGATTCTGGGCAATCTAGATTGTGGTTCTTGGTTGCCCAAACAGTATAGGTTATAGGTTCTGTCCTGTGAAGTGAGTCTTAAATAAGATATCAGATATCTACTCACACAATGTCTGTGCCATGATTGGCCTAGTATATCTTACAGGCAGGACAACTTGTATGCCAAAGATTTAAACTTCTCTTTTAGTTCATGAGGAGTACAAATGGCACTAGAACATAGGGGAAGGATCTATGTAGTCATTAGCTCCACTTCTCCATATTCTTCAACAATTGCTATCGTTTTATCACGAGGTAATCAGACGTAAGATTTTATCGTAGCCTATACCATAGATGATCAGAAACATTTATGTATAACAACTTTTTTATTAAACACTCTATGACAACTATCTTTTCATACTTTTAAATGAGCAATAATTTATCACATAATTAAATCAATTAAAAGTACTGAGCCTGGCAGATCTCTGTGAGTTTGAGGCAATCCCGGTCTCAGAGAGTTAGTTCCAGAACAGGCTCCAAAGCTACAGAGAAACCTTGCCTCAAAAAAACAAACAAATAAAAATAAACAAACAAACTATTATGACAGATAGACTCTAGGACAATCGAGTTACTCCAATTCTCAGTTTCTTTATCATTAAGTAATACTGTCCCTGGGGTGTAGGCTTTCTCTTACTTAAGAGAGTTTGGCAAAGATGATGACATAACACTTTTATGATCATACTAGATTAGATCAGACCTTCTGCTATGTTGACAGATGATGGGGAAAGGAAACCAATGTTAAACTTTTAGCACTGTGATGAGGCCTGTCATTGTCATCACATCTTAGCCCTTTGGTAAAGCTGAAGAGGAAATTTGAATGTAGAAAAACGTTTTTTAAAAAAGAAAATAGTTTACTACCAAACAAGATTAGAAATATTTAAATGAAATGTGACAAAACAAAATGTTTGTATTCTTAAATATTCCTTTATCTTAGCTGACTATATTACTACATTTTCTCCCATCTAAAAAAAAAAACCAAAATAATTCACAATAAATGGTGGAATATAATCAAACTCAAAATGTTATTTGATTGTAAATTATTTATTATCTATAAGTTAGTGATGAAGCCTTGACAAGATGTGCTTATTAAGCAAAGGAACAGAATTACTTGAAAATATTTCCACATGGTTTTGAAGATAAATTAATTAGAGGATGCCCACTAGAATTTCCTTGTATTTGTGATTGAAACCCAGGACACACAATGGTCTCATTAACAATTCATAAGAAGACTAGTGTCCTTGGATGTATTGTACAAGCACACAGAACCAGACAAAGTGCTGGCAGCCAGGGAGTCTTCCCTTTGCATTTCCAGGTGCTTTTGGTTTTCTAAATAAATGTTCTAGAATATGTAGAAGGATTTTGTTTCCTACATCTTCTGCTCATTTAGAAAATCTGTGAGGAAATGAAGTATTGCATTTCCTTATCACCTTAATGATTCTATTCCCTTCAATATAATAAAACTTGCTGAGCATGAATTAGCCTATCTCTTTATACTGTTATATTAAAATTTTATGTATATCTTGTAATGTTTAACTTTTTCATGAATTTGTTCTGTGACTTCTCAGCTATGATTATTTTAATGCCAGCTATTACAAAATTCTTGGGAATGTTAGACACTTCTAAGATATGAAGATGTTGGGCTGAAGACAATATAGCATATGTATTCATATATGCATATATATACATATATATTCATAGTGTTTGCTACTGTCAACATAGAATGATGCAATAGATAGTCTGAATATGTATAAGACTGAAAGCATGTCTTAATGGAAAGTGTCACCATTAATCTTGCAAAACAACACTGATGCATTTAAATGTCTTATTCTAGGTGATAAAAGTAAATAATATAGAAAAATATCAGAAGGCAGGCACCTTTCTTTACCCACTTTCTCGGATTTATCTTCTCTAGTTTGAATTATGATAACCAAATATCTGAAAACTGCATTATAGCATACAGATGTTACTAAGCCAGCTTACCAAGCCATAAAGTGGTAAAATTAAAGGCAACATATATCAATAAATGGTCTGGTATTTGTGTCATTCCTGACGGAAATATTTTGAAAGTAGTATTTGCCTAATTAGAGTGGATGCAGGTAGGAAAAACTGTGGCTTCTTTCCTTCCAATCATGAAGCTGAATGGCCTGCCAACCCAGCCCCTTTTCACAAAAAATGGTAAAGCCACTCTTTCCAGACTCATGAAGTTACAGGATGTTTCTATATCTATCCATGTTAAGATGGGTGAAATGTAATAATTTTTGGGCACAAAGAGAGAAATATAGGCAATATTTCAAAATTGTCAACTGGTTTCTTTTAAATAAGATGAGACATTATGGAGTCAGGTAGAAGCCTAATGTAAGAACAACTTTCACGAGTCTACAAAAAAGGCCGCAGCTAAGACTCCCAACAGCCTGAACTTTTCATCCCCTATTATCAGATTGGTGACTACCCAATGTTGTCATCCTGGGAGTCCTGCTGAGGAAAGGGAGGAGAAAAAGTAAGAAACTGGGGGAGAGGGAAAGGGGGTTTAGGGACATAGGAAAAACCACAGGAATTGCTAGCCTGGCACATGGAAACTAAGAGTCATAACCAAGAACTGGGAAACCAGCATGGGACCAACCTAGGCCCTCTGCTTATATGTGATAGTTGTGTGGCTTGGTCTACATGTGGGACTCCCATGATTGGGATTGGGGGCTGCCCCTGGAGCTTTGACTGGCCCTTGGGAATCTATTTCTCCTGATGTATTGGCTGACCCAGCTTGAATATAGGGGGAGGTGCTTGGCCTTATGGCAGCTTGAAGCATGTGGGAGCCCTTCCCCTTTTAAAGTGAATATGGAGGAGGGGTGAGTGGAGGGGGGACATAATAGAGGAAGTGGAAGGGTCTGGGAGTAGAGGATGGACAGAAAGCTTTGGTGAGAATATAAAATTAATTAATAAGAAAGTAATGAGATAAGCAAAATCAAAACAATAAAATAAAAAGGGTACAATTTTCAATAATGACACAGGAAATATGTGAAATTGAAATCACTCAGTTTTAAAGCAAGATGATTGTGTAGGAGGAGGCTGCTTGCTTGATCCAGCAGCCCAGAACCAAAATAACTGCTCAGAAACTATATTAATGAAATCACTGCTTGACCCATTAGCTCTAGCTTCTTATTGGATAACTCTTACATGCTAATTTAACTCATTTATATTAATCTGCATATCACCACAAGGACGTTGCCTACCAGCAAAGTTTCAATGCCTCTATCTCCAGTGGCAGATCTATGGTAGCTCCCTGATTCTGCCCTTCTTTCTCTCAGCATTCAGCCAAGTCCTCCCCATCTACCTAAATTCTGCCCTATCAACAGGCCAAGGCAGTTTCTTTATCATTAATGCTAATCACAGCACACAGAGGGGACTCCCACATCACCTCCCCTTTTCTGTTTAAATAAAAATGAAGGTTTTAGTTTTAACATAGTAAAATTACATATAACAAAACAGTTATCAAGCAAGAATTACACTTACAATATTTATATCTACTTTATCTTTTATCATAACTAAGGAAAACTATAACTATAAATTCTTCAACTCCCATCAAAGACTCCAGAAGGATATGATACTACCTAAGTAAATAGGAAGTGCATTGCAAACAACTTCAAAAACTCTAGAATTGACAGAGACATCTCATTGCCTGGACAGCCACCCAAAGTTCTTCTGTACCATTGGGGCATCCAGTCTTCAGTTCACAGGCTCATAGTATCCAGCAGACTTTTCCATGAAGCAGGAAATTTCAAGGACAGTTCTACCTATACTGGCAGTTTGTCCATAAGATTTAGCCAATAAGAAGATAGAGCTAATGGGCCAAGCAGTGATTTAATTAATATAGTTTCTGTGTGGTTATTTTTTTTTCTGGGCAGCTGGGATGAACAAACAGCCTCCTCCTACAAATTAGCACCAATGTGGCCACCAAAACCAAGTAAAATCTGAGAGGGCTTAGAAAAAAATTCTAGTGAAAAGAAAAAATACAGAGTTTAACACAGCTACTTGCTCTTAGCTGGCAGTGTGCCACAGCTCCTTTAAGAGAGATTTTCCTGATTCAGCCATAGCAGGAAAAAAGCTGTAGCCATTTTTAAATGCTGGCTTTCTGTTCCAGGCTGCCAGCATGACCTCTGTCTCTTTCTTGACATGGATCATTTGAGTGGGGTTTGTGAGCAGATTGCTGCAGCTTGCTTAGTTGCGACATGGACTGGCTGTGTGCCTAAAGATAAAGCACTGTGCATGTCTCTCAGAGGTAGCAAGCAGCTCCTCCATGCTGGACTGTGTGGAGCTAGTAGGTAGTACAATATATACCATAATAATGGTGCAGCTTAAGTTTTAGACAGAGCAGGCAAGCAGGAACTTCCATGTTTTCCCTAATAATGTCACAACTTAAGTTTTAAGATGCACTTAGCATTTTAAAAAGCACTCTTGAACAGTAAATAATTACAGATATGCAGTAAAGAAAAACCCAGAAGATTCACAGCGTTGTATAAATGCACATAGGCTTGGAAGAGGGAAGAAAAAGAGTATAAAGAGTTGGAAAAAATTAAATGGTTTAAAAAAAGTTAAAGTCTTTAAAGAGACAGAGTTCATTCAGATAGTCACAGATTAAAAAGAGTAAAGAAAAATAAGCCACGCAAAAAATGGAAAATTCATAGATAGTCTGGATTATATATATTATTGTGTTTTCTTTGAATTTTTTGACTGTAAAGGAGATAAGTACAGACATTTTATGGGCTGCCTAGCTAAACCAGCATGTATATTATAAAGGCATCTTGACTCCAAAATTTGAGTCTAAGGATATGTTGCTTTGGAAAAGAGGTTCTTCTTTTGTTTTCACAGAAGATGAGACCCTGTGGATTGCTTCCAGAACAATATGGTTTTGTGGAACAAGACCCCCTGAAAGGTTGCTGCAAACACACCCACAAAGAAAATACTTCACCCAATAAACAGCAGGAAGAAGTATGGACAAAACTATACCCATATTCCCAAATATTGTTTGTATATGCTTCTTTACATTTAAAGGGGGATATGCTATAGAGATGGATACTTTGTATTAGTATGGATCTTGGTTTATTAATCCAAATTTAAGGTCAATTTTGTTATATGTATATGTATTTCTGATCTTGATTAAGGTATTGTGTTTGTGTAGCTCATTCAAAACACAATGTATAATTAAGAGATATAGGTTAATGGAAAATCATCTATAACGGTCAAGCTTGTAGTCATATTACTTGGATTTTTTGGATGTATAGAGATATAGTTCAGTTAGATAGGTATTCTTCAAATCTTTCAGAGACCTTCAGAAAATGGCATTTAAAATGTTTTAATAACTTAGGACTTTTCGTGACAGTGAGACACATCTGCTCATGGCAGCACCAATCTACTCCAAGAGGAAGATTTGTATCTACCAAATTCAAGAGGATGATGGGCATCAAAGAGGCTTCTTATGGAGTTTGCTAGCCATGTGGGCAAGCAACTGATCTTGCCTGGACTGCTTAACTGGACATTTAGGACCTGCAGAGAAATGACTGCTAAACTTGCCTAAAGGTGAGATGGTCCTTTTGGATTCTTGCTTCATTAAAGAGTCTGCCAGACACTCTGCAGAACACAGAGGAAAGTGACTGACAAATTGCTAATATAGGTGAAACTGTCTTTGAAATCTCCTGCTTTGTGGAATAGTCTGCTGGATACTATGGGCTTTGGGCTGAAGATTCGATGCCCCAAGGGTACAGAAGAACTTTGGATGACTGTCCAGGCTACGAGATGTCTCTGTCAGTTCTAGAGTTTTTGAAGTTGCTTGTAATGCACTTCCTATTTACTTAGGTAATATATCCTTCTGGAGTCTTTGATGGAGTTAAAGAATTTATAGTTATAGTTTCCTTCTCATTACAAGAGTAGTTTTGGTGGGGGAGAAAGGTACATAAAATTTGCAGAAGTGATCTCTTCAAAGCACAAAAAAAGGGATTTTTTTTCAGTCTAATATAGTGGTCAAAAATAGCGAAGCAGGTGACTATATTTAAATGTAATGAGTTTGTCAATTTATTCAAGCCTGTTTTCCCAACTAGTGATTTACACTGTAAATCTCTCTCTCTCTCTCTCTCTCTCTCTCTCTCTCTCTCTCACACACACACACACACACACACACACACACACAAAATTGAAGCAACTTTTAACCAAGAAATAATCTCATGGGTAATATCCTTTAGGTATCTTAGCCATGTGAATGAATGAATCATGACTTTTAATAGAAACTAGTTTTTCTTGGTGATTTTTAACCTGCCAATGTTTCAATACATCATATATTGAGGCATAATCTTCAACTGAAATAAAACTCAACATCCTTCTCTGGAATAAAATCTCTACCTTTCTGTTAGACAACTCTGAACATATAAGGACTCCCAATGTTTGAAGAGTGCTTGTCTACAAGCAGTTTTCATATCTACAAAACCATATATATTGTGAAGAAATGTGGTAAGTAGTTTCAAGAGTACTTGGCAAAATGTATTCCCTTTCCAATAAGTTTTCTTAGCTTGCTATAAAAATCATTTCACCTATTTGAGGACTTAAAGTACAAAAATTATCCCATGGTTTCAGAGGCTCAAACAAACCTAATATTAAGATGAGATTCAAAGTGGTTTCTCCTGACTGTTCATTGAAGTAATCAGCTCCATGCTTCTTCATAGCTTGTGGGAGTCATGAAGTGTGCCTTTGATTAGGGAAGCATTCTATACCTACATATGCCATTTGCTCTGTCACTTCATTGAGATTACCAGTAGTTGGTGCTTAAGGCCCAGATGTGAGCCAGCTGAAAATTGTTGCAGATAATATTTGTTCTCTTGAAAAGATTTACCGTGGATTTTTTTGATATTGTAATACCAAAAGGGTATGCATTGTAAAAGTGGAGCCAGAATTGTTGTGAGAAATGGGACTGTATGGTAATTGGATCCTTTGAAAATGCAGAGGTCAGGCTGTCTCCTGTGCAAAGTATGTAAGACACTTCACAGTGGCCCTGAAGCACACCAGGGATGGAAGAGATGAGAATGCCTGTTTTTTTTTAGTGCCACAGAAATATTGTGTGACCACTTCTTGAATAATAACGCTAGTGTTTTGGGTTATAGAATATAGATAGAAGAAATTGTAAAACAAAGATAACAATGCAAACCTATTTTGGTGATGACTTTCTTTATTTGTATGGCAGTATAATAACAATACAAGTTTGAAAACACACCCTAGCAAAAAGACTCCTGGTCACAATGAAGGCCACACATTTAAGAAAGTTTTGATAGCAACAATTATCATAATATTATTAATATTATCATAACTTATAAAGTTAATGGACATTTGTTTAAAGCTTTCTGTTTCCATGCAGCATACTAAATATTGCATTGTCTATATTGGACCTCACTGATCTAGAATATATTTAATTATTCTCATTTCATAAATGATGGATTTAATGATCATATGAATAATAAGCTTATGCAAGTTCACACAGCTAGGAAAAAAAGTAAAGTCTATGAGTGCATGGGACTTGGGAATGCACCTGTGTCTAAACACTCTGGTTCTCATCCTGATCCATTGATCTTGAATCTGTGGTACCATTAACATCTCCACAAGCAACATCCATTTCTACATTTTGTGTGACCCTGTGGGTACCAGTTCAAGAGCCCTGCCTGTAATACTAATGGTGTGTAAGATGAGGGCATTTGCATTCTCTAGGTAGTGCCCTGGAAGTTGGATGCCTTGTGATTGAACTAATCTCAGGGAAAGCTTTCAAATGGGTCCTCTTGTTCTTGACTAACAGTTTTCTTCCTTTTGTAATGCACCATAGAGGAATTTAGTAATCAGGCAATTATATGTTAAATGCCAAATTACTCTCTCTCTATCTCTCACACACACAAACACACACACACTCACACACACACACACACACACAGGCACACATGTACATGTACCCACCAGCGTGTATGCATACACATAGAGAAACATGCACACACACACACACACACACACAAACACTAATGCTTTTAACTATATGTCAGAACTGTCTCTACTTTGTGTTTTGTATTGCCATCTTGCCAGCACACATTCTTCAGGTGTGTTGTAGTCATTGCAGAGCGACAAGACAAATGTCATCTGTTGCTACAAGACTTAGTGAATGTCCAGACTTTTCTGAAGTGTCTGTGTTCTAATTAGTCTTGGTTAGTACAACTGTAAAGAATTCACATGATTGGTAGTATACCTCCTAATAATGTCTTAATTCCTGTTCTATGATTTTATAGCCTAAATAAATGTATTCTTCCTCTCAACGGTATCCTTCCAGTTTCTTTATCAGATGGCTTCTCCACTACTCTCATTTTTTGAAAAGAATAATGGAGATACAGCTTCAAGAGCTACCTACACTTTGAGGGTTGGAAATCAAGAACCTAGACCTCTTTGGGCTGCTCTGTGAGGATGTAAGGATGAGATGAATATCCAGGTCTTTTGTGCATAATAATGTGCTTTAATGCACATTATTGAGTAACTCCCAAAGAAAGTTGGGATGACCTATCACTTAGATTCGTGGCAAGTGGGTCTTCTTTTCTTCTTCTTCTTCTTCTTCTTCTTCTTCTTCTTCTTCTTCTTCTTCTTCTTCTTCTTCTTCTTCTTCTTCTTCTTCTTTTTTGGTTTTAGATTGGCACACATATTAGTGGGCCTCCTGGTATTATTATTATCTCCTCATGTATGTGTTGTTACACTTTGTTTCCCTTTCCCACTGCCTTTCCCTGGAGCACATAGGATTTTAAAATTTGACAACACATCTCAAGAAAGACAGCTAATTTACTATGTGTTTACCACTGCATGATTAACTCTCATGTTAGGTGAGGACATCTATTAATTAAAAGATTGTATATTGCATCCTAAAATTTTAGATTCATAAAGAACTTTAGGAGATAGCTATTTTAGTAAATGCTATCCTAAATTTTGCCATAAACTGAGATTTTTGTCAAGTACCTCACCTGGCTGGAAAAGTGTTCAAGTTTTATTACAGAATTATTGTCTTGGACTTTCCACATGCTAATAGTTGAATTCATTAGCAAGTCAGTGCTCTCTTGATGAAGATGAGGTACTCCCAAATGACCCATTTATGGACTAAGCATTGCAATTCCTAATATTGAAAGTTTGCTTTTTGCATAAGGTAGCTATGAGTTTAAAATGGCCTCCACACATCACTGTCACAGGTGTGACCAATAAATGTCAAAGACCAATACTAAGAATCTGTGCTGCCTGACCCAGACTTTGTAGCCATGTGAGTCTACTCAGTTAGAGCTGTAACAGAGGTCTGTTACAAGCATCTGCCCTTCCATTCGTCTTGTCTATAATAAAATTTTAAAAAATCATAAAGGGCATTATTTTCATGTTCCATGAGCTCATATTACATTTAAGTTTATAATAAACAAAGCAACCTAACAATGAGAGAAAATCCAGACATGATCTTGTTGGAATTGGCTTGTGTTACATGACATAACTTCACTCACTGATGGGAGCTGAACAATCAGTAATAGCAGAGATGATGTGAAAATTTGGACCAGAAACAAATATCTTTCTGATAGTAATGTTATTCTGGCACTGGCCTGACACTGATATGACTTTTTCCTAACATCTGAAATGACCCAAAGCTTCTGGATGGAATTCTTCCATCAAAAACTGTGTTTTAATAGTATAAGGTTATGTATAGGAGCACAATAAAGAGTCAGAGAGAGTCTAGAGTTATATAGCACACAGTGAAAATTTTCAAAGATGCAAAATCCCCAGGATTCCTGTGAATTGCTGCAACATACTGACATATCATCATGTAACTGAGAATGAAGGATAGAGGTTTAACCTAAGGAGGGAGGGTGTATATCTTAGCTTTCTACCTGTAATGATCAAGCCTGATAGCATTTTACGGGAAAATCCTTCTGTACACTGATGTGGAATGTCATTCTATACATGTGTTGCTTTTATTGGCAAATGAATAAAGTTGTTTTAGCCAACAACTTAACAGAGTACAGTCAAGTGGGAAATCCTATCAGAGATATATAGAGAGAGTAGGCAGAACCAGGGAGATACCATGTAGCTGCTGAAGGAGACAAATGCCAGAACCTTACCAGTAGGCCACAGCCTTGTGGTGATACACAGATTAATAGCAATTGGTTAATTTAAGATGTAAGAGTTATTAATAAGAAGCCTGAGCTAATAAACCAAAAAAGTTGCTGTTAATATAGTTTCTGTGCATTTATTCAGGTCTGGGCAGCCAGAAAACCAAAAATCAGTCTCTGCTTACAGTACATTGAATATGAATTACTCTCATTTGTTAATAGAAAGCTGACAGGGTGGTAGCTGGACAGGAAGTATATGTAGGACAGTCAGCCACAGAGGACTCTAGAAAGAGGAAGGGTGGAGTCAGGGAGATGCCAGCCAGCCACCAAGCAAACAGGATATGTAGAAAACGAGGTAGCAAGCCATGAGCCATGTGGCAAAGCATAAATAGAAATATGGGTTAATTTAAATGCAAGAGTTAACGAGTAATAATCATTTGGAAATAATATTAAATCTGTGTGGTAATTTGGAAGCAGGAATGAGAAGTCAGGACAGGAAAACTTCAAACTACAATAGCAGCTTTTCTTCTCCTCAGCACCTCAGGGAAAGAAGGACTGACCACCCAAAATGGGCTCTCAGGGAAAATACATGTCCATAACCACCAGCTCTTGATACAATCCTAAAACACAGCTTATTTTTTAAACTTTGAAAATGTGGAGAAAATGGGTGAATTTTACTGAGCACCAGGACAAGATAGAAGCACCCAACCTCAGGAGGACCATCACAAACAATCTAGATTTAGACGCTCAGGTGTTGGACATGTCTATTACTAGTTGGGATAATTTTTCTTTTTTTTCTTTCTTTTTGACTCAAAAGAATTGAGACTTCATAGCAACCAAAGAATCAGTGATCTAGCCTGTGTCTGAAGTGAACTGGAAGAAGCCAAAGGGCTTGCAATGACCCCTTGTGTCTACCAAGAGACAGAAACATACCACAACACAAGATTTACAAACTCTATTCTTTCCACAAAGTATTGCTTGGCAAGTTTTCAATTTGCTTTGGTTGAGAGATAATCATATTTTTTGTATTCCTCACTTGTATGTATGCTCTGTAGCACACCTGACATTTACAGACAAGAAAGAAAGGCAATTCTCCTTGACGCCAGTGCACATCTCTAAATTCAGCAGGTATCTCTAAGGAATGAATTTCCCATAAAACAAGTAACTCTCCTCCACCCACCCCCATTTTCATTAGACAGAAAAAAATAAGTTCTTGTTCTGTTTTACTTGAACAAGAGAACTTTTCATTCAGAGAAACAGATTATTTTATCTGTGAGATGTCCTTTAGCCTTGAATCAAAATTGAATTGTATGATAACATAAAATTGGGTGCTCCGTGATCCACCTCTAAAATGTTGGCATTGCTCTACACATTTATAGAAAACTGAATAAAGCACCATGGGAATCTTCAGATGTATCTGCCCAAATTCTGTCTAGGTCCCAGTTTAATTAAAAATAGAAGACTGGTATAGACCCCCTAACTTATCCTAGTACCCTTGAATTTCTGTGTGCCCATGAAACTGTATGATGGCACATAAAAGATACAGGATAGTCTCTTTTTTTCTTATTACATCTATTTTTTTTATTTTTATTGAGCTCTACATTTTTCTCTGCTCTCCTCCTTGCCTCTCCCCTCGCCTTCATCCCTCTCTCAAGGTCGTCATGTTCCCAATTTAGTCAGAAGATCTTGTCTTTTTATACTTTCCATGTAGATTAGAACCATGAATGATTTTCTTAGAGTCCTCATTGTTGTCTAGGTTCTCTGGGATTGTGATTTGTAGTCTGGTTTTTTTGATTTATGTTCAAGAACCACTTATGAGTGAGTACATATGATAATTGTCTGTCTGTGTCTGGGTTACCTCACTCAAAATGATGTTTTCTAGCTCCATCCATTTGCATGAAAATTTCAAGAAGTCTTTATTACTTTTCTGCTGTATAGTGCCACATTGTGTAAATATACCACATTTTCCTTATCCGTTCTGCAGTCAAGGGACATTTAGGTTGGTTCCAGATTCTGGCTATTACAAACAATGCTGCTATGAACATAGTTGAGCACATGTCTTTGTGGCATGGCTGAGCATTCTTTGGATATATACCCAAAAGTGGTATTGCTGGGTCTTGAGGAAGGCTGTTTCCTAATTTTCTGAGATATCATCACACTGATATCCAAAGTAGCTGTACCAGTTTGCCTTGCAACCAGCAATGCAGGAATGTTTCCTTTACCTCACAACCTCTCCAGCATAAATTGTCATCAGTGTTTTTGATCTTGACCATTTACAGGTATAAGATGGAATCTCAGAGTTGTTTTGATTTGCATTTCTCTGATGACTAAGGATGTTGAGCATTTTTAGGTGTCTTTCAGTCATTTTAGATTCCTGTCTTGAGAGTTCCCTTTTTATGTCTGTACTCCATTTTTTATTGGATTATTTGTTATTTTGATGACCAATTTCTTGAGTTCTTTGTATATTTTGGAGATCAGCTCTGTCTGATGTGGGGTTGGTGAAGATCTTGTCCCATTCTGTAGGCTGTCGTTTTGTCTTGTTGACAGTGTCCTTTGATTTACAGAAGCTTTTCAGTTTCAGGAGGACCCATTTATTAATTGTTTTTCACAGTGTCTGTGATACTGGGTTTATATTTAGGAAGTGGTCTCCTGTGCCAATATGTTCAAGTGTACTTCCTGCTTTCTCTTCTATGAGGTTCAGTGTGGCTGACTTTATGTTAAGGTCTTTTGTCCATTTGGACTTAAGTTTTGCATGGTGATAGATATGGATCTAGTTTCATTTTTCTACATGTTGATATCCAGTTATGCCAGCACCACTTGTTAAATATGCTTTATTTTTGCATTTCATATTTTTTGCTTCTTTGTCAAAAATCAGTTGTTCGAAAGTGTGTGGATTAATATCCGAGTCTTCAATTCTGTTCCATTGGTCCTTCTGTTTGTTTTTATTCCAATACCAGACTATTTTCACTACTGTAGCTCTGTAGAAGAGTTTGAAGTCAGGTGTAGTGACAGCTCCAGAAATTCTTTTATTGTACAGGATTGTTTTGGCTACAGGATAGTATCTTATAATAAAAGCATTTCTGTAGAAATGTTAGTGCTCTTATTGGTATTCCAAATCTCTAACAGGTCTTTCAGTATGAGTAGCAGTGTTGCTGAGAAAACAGAATGGTTTAGTAATGATGTGATACCTTTCAAAAATATGAAATCAATTATTTTTTAAATATGACAATTAAATAAAAGAATGTTGGACATAAACGTGTGCTTGTCATAGTTCTCCACTGAGTTTTCTTCATATCACTTTTATCATTAGCAATAAACAGGCTTACATATTCACTCTTTTAGGGGTAAAATTATCTCTCTCCATTTCCCTTATTTGATTTCTTTTATTCATGTGGCTATCTTTGGTTCATTGTAATGGGAGATTTCTCTCCCCTTGACATTTTCTAAACAATCATTCAGAGGCTTAATATTAAGTTCAAACTGTTTGTTCTATTAGCTCAGGCTTATTTTTAACTAGCTCTTAAAACTGAATTAACATATTTCTATTAATCTATATTTTACTACGATTCTCATGGCTTGTTACCTCACATCTTGTTTCACTGGTGTCTGCTGGTGTTTCTCTTGACCCCACCTTCTTTCTCCCTATATCTCTGTTTGGATTTCCTGCCTAGGTATATTCTGCACTGACATAGCTTTAGTCAAAAACAGCTTTAGTCATCAGCCAATAATAGCAACATATATTTAGAGCATACAGAAGGACATCCCACATCAGTTCATTATTCTTCCTCTTTAGATTTTTGCTTCCCTACTAGTAAAACCAGATTGGAGGGAGTTCCATCATGTAAGTTTGGGTTCTGTGTTTAAGCACTGGACAAAAGTTTTCTTCTGATCTGTTAAAAATCAACTACTATGTTCTTGAACCATTTATTTATATGCCTTAGATTATTAACTAAGTCACAGAAGGCAATGACAACAGATCACTGCCTAGATATTCATCTTATGGCTCTCTAGTGATCCTCTTACTCTCAGTTCTAGTGCGCACTGAAGCTAGCTAGTTTTATACAAGAGAGAAGCTAGCACATGCCTTACTGGCATGCTGGCTTATATAAAGATAAATCAATCCAGGCTAATGATGCCACTGCTTATTTGGTCTGATCTTTGAAACCCTTTCCCTATAGTAAAGAGTAAGTGTTTAAAGGGAGATAGAGAAGAACACTATGAAGACAGAAGAGCAACTTGCCTCTCCCATCACCACTGGTCTGAATTTCAGTTTGTAGAAGTCTTTGCTGAACTTTCCCCCTTATGCCTGCCTGATAACATCCAATATATCCTGTATTCTACACATTCCTTCCAAGTGTTGCCACCAATTTATTGCTAATATCTCCAACCTGAGACACTCCCTACTCCACCCCTGTTACTGAAGCAGAGCTAGGATTTTACCATGACAACAGCTTTACATGTGTCCTTTTAGAAATTACATTTTTTTGCATTAGTGTCCTAAATATTCTAAGCCGTAACAGGATAGAAACTTATCCAGTGTTAATTTCTCCAGCTTATTTCAAGAATGTCTATGGAATCTTTTCTTTCTAATCTCTGCTTTTCCAAGACCTATAGCTACAAAGACCTCTGGACACACATGGAGGGAACTTGAAAGCACATAATTTTCAAGATCTCCTCTACTTTTTCATATGAATTAAAAACATAGTCTGGCTGAAACTATGATTTTCTAATTTCCAATTGGGTATGTGAATCCTCATGAATTATTTTCTCACTCTGTCTTTATCTGTGTTAGAGAAATAAACAGCAAAACATTAATCTCAAAATTCATATCCCTTCACTCCCCCAAGACTGTGTGTGCATATGCTAACATGTGTGTGTCTGTCTCGGTGTGTTTATACAGAAGTTTTTTATATTCTGAGTCTGTGTAGCAGAGAACATGGGGTAAAAGGTAATTTCCTGCTGGATTATGTCATTTTTCAAAATACTCCAATCATGTCAACCTATTCTATGTCTTTTAATAGAAGATATATTCTACAATAGTTATCTTGTCATGTCTATGAGAAGATTAAAAATAAAGTATGGAAAGCTGAACTAAGAAATAAATAGCTAAAGCTGACAGTGGTGGCGCATGCATCTAATATCATTCTGAGAGGCTGAGGGTGAAGAATTGCTGTGAGTTAAAAATCTAACCTGGTCTACATATTTACTTCATTTCCTAACCAGATGAGCACAAAGCTGTCTCAAAAATGACAACAGGTATACAAACAAAAATGCTCAATGGTTTTATTTAAGAAAGAAGTTGAGGCAGAACATAGATTTTAAACCAAAACCAAAATTATATAAAACCAGGATAAGATGTATTTAATTGGGGGGGGGGCTGGAGAGATGGCTCAGAGGTTAAGAGCACTGACTGCTCTTCCAGAGGTCCTGAGTTCAATTCCCAGCAAGCACATGGTGGCTCACAGCCATCCGTAATAAGATCTGGTGCCCTCTTCTGGCCAGCAAGCATACAGACAGAACACTATATACACAATAAATAAATAAATAACTAGATAAATAAATAAATAAATCTCTGCTGTCCAAGTATCTACTTGGGGACATCCCCGTGGACACCTGGGATCCCCTCTAGAGCCAAGTATCTTGCCAGGCCTAAAATGACTCCCTTAATATAGATATCTTATTCCCTTCTCCAACATCCACCTTTCCTCCATCTCCACCCTCCCACTCCCCCAAGCTCTCCCCAATCCTTCCCTTCTCCCTTCTCCTTCCCCCCTCCCCTACCCCAATCACCCCTACTCCCACCTCTATCCCTGCCCCCGTGATTCCAACTTTTGCCTGGCGATCTTGTTTGCTTCCAATTTCCAGGAGGATCTATATATGTTTTTCGTTGGGTTCACCTTTATTTGGCTTCTCTGGGCTTGTGAGCTATAAGCTTAGTGTCCTTTGTTTTATGGCTAGGGTCCACTAATGAGTGAGTACATACCATAATCGTCTTTTTGGGTTTGGGATACCTCACTCAGGATAGCGTTTTCTATTTCCATCCATTTGCATGCAAAATCCAAGATGTCATTTTTTTTTTTACCGCTGAGTAGTACTCTAATGTGTATATAATCCACACTTTCTTGATCCATTCTTCCATTGAGGGGCACCTAGGTTGTTTCCAGGTTCTGGCTATTACAAATAATCTGCTATGAACACAGTTGCACAAATGCTTTTGTAGTATGATTGGACTTCTCTTGGGTATATTCCCAAGAGTGGTATTGCTGGATCCTGAGGTAGGTTGATTCTAGCCTTGCCCCATAGTCACATTGATGAATATCTTGATCATCACCATAGAAATTTTGTCTGATGGATGGAGATAGAGACAGAGACCCACATTCACATCAGAGCAATGGACTGAGCTCCCAAGGTCCAGTCGAAGAGCAGAAGGTGGGAGAAGATGAGCAAGGAAGTTAGGACAGAGAGGGGCTGGACCACCCACTGAGACAGTGTGCCTGAACTAATGGGAGCTCACCAATCCAGCTGGACCGGGACTGAACGAGCATATGATCAAACCGGACTCTCTGAATGTGGCTGCCAATGGGGGCAGACTGAGAAGCCATCAACAATGACACTAGGACCTATCGCTTCTGCATGTATTATCTTTTTGGGAACCTAGTCTATTTGGATGCACACCTTCTTAGGCCGGGATGGAGAGGGGAGGGCCTTGGACTTCCTACAGGGCAAGGTACCATGCCCTCTTTTAAGGAAGCAGGGGGAGGGAGGAGGGGTGAGGAGAACAGGAGGGGACTGGGAGAAGGGGAGGAAATGTAAATTTTTTTGGAATGAAAAAAAAAATAAAAGAATATAAAAAATCTTAAATCTTTTTTTAAAAATGTATTTAATTTTTAAACTAAGTTTTGAAATATAAGACTTAGGGATATTCTCAGTGCTTCAAAAGGTATTTTTAGTACAAAAATAATTTACATAATGGAATCAAAATTATTGTTTTCAGAATTGGTCAAGCTAAAACTGAACTTAAGTTCATGCTTAAAATGTAAGTTAAATAAGGGATTAGAGACAACAGTGTCTGAAAATTGCCCACAAAAGAATCTTACAGATATACATGCATGCACGTGCATACACACACATACACTCACTCACAAACATTTATCTTTGTATTAGTCTTGTTAGAGAGTGTCTTCCCTTATAGAATAAAACTGGCCTAGATTCCAGTATTTATAATGTGTTACCTTGGAACTTGTGGTAATTCTCCTGCCTCAGCTTCTCAAGTTTCAGGATCCCACGTATCAGCCTCCAAAATCTGCTACCAGAGATTTTAAAGATGCTTAATTACCTGTTTTGAAATTAAGAATAGAGAATCAGCATGCCAAACAAGAGTGGCTAGGTGCTTAAGTCTAGACCACAGCTTAAGTCCATCATATAGCAAACTAATATTGTCAGGGATGAAAATGAATCCCTTACAATAAAAACTTTCTTTTCCCTTGAGGTTCAAAATCTTCTCCAGTCTGTTGGATATTAGGACTTGGTGGAAAGCAGTCTTCTATACAAACAATCAGAAAAGCTAAATGTGCAAGACACCTTGTACTGATCTGAATTTTTGAGAAGAAGGAACTATATATCAATATATAAACATATTATTCCACAGATTCCAAGAATAGATGCCACCATTGTTTGAGTTATTTAATCTCACCACATCTGGGAAGTAAGCAGCAAGAGGAGTTCCATTTCTTTTCTTACAAAGCCAGAATTTCCCAGTGTGGTTGCTCCCCTATCCTGTTACTAAAGATCCACTGTTTCCCAACCAGCTATTTTTCCTACCCACAGTCAAGCCTTGGAAAGTGTCTGTGTGTATACAATTATTTCGAATCTTTAGGTCAGACAGCTTTCTCTATTATTTAAGGATCTACTAAAATCTAAAACAGTGCTTCTCACCCTTCCTGATGCTAAAAAGTCTTTAAAACAGTTACTTATATTGTAGTCATCCCCAACCATAGAATTAATTCTTTTTGCTACTTCACGGTGGTTGTTTTGCTACTGTTTGAATTGTGATATAAATATCTGATATGCGGGATATCTGATACATAGCTCCCTTGAAAGAGCCACTCGGTCCTCAAAGTGGTCATAACCCACAGGTTGAGAACCACTGCTCTTAAGACTCTTGTCTGATTTTCAATAGACAACTCTTCAGAAGATAAGCACTATTACACATACACGCACACACATTCATCTCTTAACCCTTAGTAGAGGACCCACTCTATAGCAGATTCACTGATTTACTGAGGACAAGAAGAAATTCACATGAATAGGGAAGCAGGCAATGGTTTTATATTGTAACTAATTAAATCCTTGTCCATTTTCATTTATTCTATCTTTCTTTCATTTCTCTGAGACAGGATTTCACACCAGAGTAAAGCTTTTTTTAAACTTCCTGTTTAGCCCAAGCTAGTCACAAACTCACAACAATCTTCCTGCTTCAACCTCTTTAGTTTATAGGTATGAGCTGTAATGTCTAGCTTTACAAACTTTTATAGCTTTATCATATAGACATCAGACTCATTGATATATATCCCATGTTAATAATAAATATGGATCCCTTACATACTGTACTAGATAATTTTATGTCAACTTGGTGCAGGCTATTGTCATCTGAGAGGAAGGAACTCAGACTGATAAAATGCCTCAATAAGACAAGGCTACAGGCCAGGCAGTATATCATTTTCTTAACTAGTGATTGGTGGGAAAGGGCACAACCCATTGTGTGTGGAACCATCCCTGGGCTGGTGATACTGGGTTCTATAAGAAAGCAGGATGAGTAAGCCATGGGGAGCAAGCCAGTAAGCAGCACTCCTCCATGATCTCTGCATCTGCTCTTGTCTCCAGGTTCCTGCCCTGATGCAGTTTCTGCCCTGACATTTTTCAGTGATGGGCTACAGTATGAACATGTAAACCAAATACACCCTTTCCTCCCCAATCTGCTTTGGATCATGGTGTTTCATCACAGCAATATAAACCTTAATAAAGATATATACATATAATGTACACTATTAATTTTTGTTTGGGTCATAAACAATTTTTACTTCTTGTTTTCTTTTATGCATTAGAAATGTGAGTATATATACTTTCACTGCTTTGCAGTATTGTATTGTAAACATATTGTTTACACAGTGTCACCTTGTTCTTCAGTTACTCTTTCTACAGATTCACCTAAATTCCACAGTAGTGGCTTGAATACTTTAAGGGGAACTCATGAGAGTAAGCAACTCCTGAGATTAAAGCTGTAGTGTTCTGAGTAACAGGAATATATTTTGTAAGAAGGATGCTGCATCATTTACATTTATGCTGTTGCTGTGATAGAACATCAAGGAGACACAGAGATGAGTTTATTTCTGCTTCTGGGTCCAGAGAAGTGAGTCCATCAGTGTGGGTAGTCATAGCTGCAGGCACAAGAAGCACAGAACTTTAGCTACAATTTCTAGTACAAATAAGAAACAATTAACTAAAGAAAGCAAGATGTTTTAAACTTTCAAAGCCTATCTCTAGTGGAATACATTTATTCATCAAAGACACACCTCCTAACACCTCAAAACAACACCACTAACTGGGAACCAAGGGCACGAATATTGAAGACTATGGAGGACATTTTTCAATAAAGCCATTACAAGGAATCTGAATTAACAGTATGTATCTGTTACACATAAAATATTTATCAGTCAGTTGGTTGTCATCTAGATTATTTAATTAAATGTTATGGAATCAAAATACATTTGTTCAGCTTATCCATAGTTTGCCTAATAACACCTTTAACACATGCATACTTATTCTGGCAATGTATTTCTAGTCTATATAACTACATTATCCTTTCTAATCTCTTACTGTGCTTATTTTACATTTTCAACTTGATCATGAGACTGGCTATATGGAAGGAATTATAACAATGGATTTGTTACCATACATGGTTTCACAAAATTCAGATGTGTGTTTTAGGGGCAACTGTCATGAGACCACAGAGTCTGTGGTGAAGAGTATGTTCTTATAAAATAGACATTTGGATTTTGTCCCCTAGTTGATACATTAGAGTACTACTAAGCAGTAAAAAACAATGACATCTTGAATTTTGCATGCAAATGGATGGAAATAGAAAACATTATCCTTAGTGAGATAACCCAGACCCAAAAAGATAAACATGGTATGTATTCACTCATTAGTGGACTCTATCCATAAACAAAGGATATTGAGCCTATAGTTCACAAGGCTAGAGAAGCCAAATAGCAAGGTGAACCCAAAGAAAAACATATATAGATCCTCCTGGAAGTTGGAAGCAAACAAGATTGCCAGGCAAAAGTTGGGAGCAGGGATGGGGGTGGAGTATGGGGAAGGGGAGAGGTGGAGGAGAAGGGAGAAGGGAAGGAAGGACTGGGGAGAACTTGGGGGAGTGGGAGGGTGGAGATGGAAGAAGGGTGGATATTGGAGCAGGCAAGAAGATATTTACATTAAGGGAGCCATTTTAGGGTTGGCACTAGACTTGGCTCCAGAGGGGATCCCAAGTGTCCATGGGGATGTCCCCAGCTAGGTCCTTGGGCAGCAGAGGAGAGGGTGCCTGAACTGGTCTTGTCCCATAGTCACACTGATGAATATGTTGAATATCAGCATAGAAATTTCATCCTATGGATGGAGATAGAGACAGAGACCCACATCCACATCAGAACAGGTCCCGTTGAAGAGCAGAAGGAGGGAAAAGATGAGCAAGGAAGTCAGTACTGCGAGTGGTTGGTCCATCCACTGAGAAAGTGTGCCTGATCTAATGGGAGCTCACCAAATCCAGCTGGACCGGGTCTGAACGAGCATGAGTTCAAACCAGACTCTCTGAATGTGACTTTCAATGGGGGTGGACTGAGAAGCTATCGATAATGGCACTGATACCTGTCTCTTCTGCATGTATTGGTTTTTTGGGGCCCTAGTTTACTTTGATGCACACCTTCCTAGGCTGGGATGGAGGGGGGAGGGCCTTGGACTTCCCACAGGGCAGGGTATCCTGCCCTCTCTTAAGGATGGAGGGGGAGGGAGGAGGGTTAGTTGGGGAGCAGGAGGGGAATGGGAGAAGGAGGGGAAGTATAAATTTTTGAATGAAAAAAAATGGTGCTAAACGAAGTATCTCTCTCAAGAGATGTTTTAGATATTGAGATTATGCATTATTGGACCATGGAGTATACATGTGGTCAATACAAATTGGTTTTCCAGAGAGTACTTTAAAATGTTTATTCAGTTTATATTTCTGTGCTCCTTAATTTATGAAATTTGAGCTTTCATTATGAAACTTAGGCTTTTGGGCAACACACAACGGGTTTCTGCCCAATGTTTGTGTCTCACAAAGGTGAAAAACTTCATGGCTGGTTAAAGCAATCTGATTTGAGTCATAGTGGTTAAAACAGACTCCAATTCCCACCTTTATGCTGCTGGGGTGTTTTGTCCATTGCCTAAAATGCCTTTCTCCTATGGTTAACAATACTGATGTAATCACTATATGCATAAATCTCCCTAACAACGGTGATAATAAATGGTATAAGAATGGTTAATTTATCTAAATGTGGTTTGTGATAACAGACAGATCATATTCTTATTCATTAATCACTGGCCTTCCTGTGTCTTAAGAGCATTAATATCTGTCAGATCATGCTATGGGTTAATGGCTCAACAGGGTGACAACGTGGCTGGCAAGATTCTTAGATGTTTGTAACTGAAGGTTTTAATTTGCTGTCTCTATATGCAGCTTATTAAATGCCAAAATATCACAGAATAAAGTTTAACAAGTAATAAAACTCTGCAGAAATCAAGCCATGTTTTCAAGAAGGTCTTCCATTAGCTGATCTTTTAATTAAGCACTTTCTGCCAAAAATAGCCCACACTGGGTAAATGTGGTTTCTCCTGTAATGTATTTCTCTCCTAACATTTGTTTTTCCCTTAAATATTCCCTTAAAAATGGTAATCTGTCTAAGATGACAACCATGGAAAGGTTATTTGTTTTTTCAGTCTGTCCACTTGCCTACTTCTTAACTACCTTAAGTATAACCTGTAGAAGGAGGCCGCTTGTTCTTCCCGGCTGCCCAGAACCAAATAATCACACAGAAACTATATTAATAAAAAAAATGTTGGCTCATTAGCTCCAGCTTCTTATTGACTAACTCTTATATTAATTTAACAAATTTCTATTAATCTGTATATTGCCTCATGGCAGTGGCTTACTGGCAAAGATTGGCATTCTGACTCTGGTGGCTCCATGGCATCTCTCTGACTTTGCTTTCTTCCTCCCAGCATTCAGCTTAGTCTTCCCACCTACCTAAGTTCTACCCTATCAGGCCAAGGCAGTTTCTTTATTCATTAACCAATAAAAGCAACGCATAGCCACAGACTTTTTGTTTAAAAAGATGAGTTTTTAGATGTGACTATTTGTTGTGATTGCCTATTATTATTTAAACATAACTTTTATTAAGATAACGTTTTTATACAAATGTGAATAACTTATTTGTGTAGTTTAAAGAATTCTAGAAAGTGATGTACTTTTTAAATAGAACATATATTAATAAAGATAATCCCAACTCACACCTTTAGAGGGTCCTGCTTTCCTCCTTAAGGGGGCCTCCATCTCTAAAACCCAACTGGACCAGTGTAATAATATAATTGCTTAAGTTTCAAATAATACAATGCAATGAATAATTATTTTGCTCTAGGATTAATGAACTTCAGTATGAGCTGTAATAGCACATTCAAGGTCACAGATAAAGCACAAAAATGAGCAGCATAAATGTATTGTGACATACATCTTCCAACAGGCAGAAAATAGCAGTAGAAAATGTAGCCCATAGTGAGAAAATGACAGAACAGCACAAACAGAAACTTATGTTTTATATGGATAAAACCCATATAAAATGACTCTTGTGGAGCTTCGAAGTCTGTTTTAAGGATGAACTTCCAGAGAAAGTGGATAAGCTTGGTGACTTATTGTTATTCATCAATAATCTGAGTTCCCATCACCTTCAGATATCTATGGTATAAATCAAAGTAAATGGAAGACAGCCACGAAAGAATTAAAGGAGACACCTGCATAAACTGTTAAGTCAGAGCACGGACTAAAAAGAACCATGTCCTTCAAACATCAGGGATATATGTTCTGATCACTGGCTGCTGCTTGTGAACACAAGGCATACATGTGAAGAACTGATGACTGCTATTTTATGTATCCCCTTTGTTCTAGTCCATTCTTCCTCGATGAAATAACCTTTACTGGATTTCAAGTTTTGGTTCCTTATCCTTCTCTTCTTCATTTTTACTTTTTTTCTTCCATAGAAACCAGTTTTGAAGTCAAAGATTGAAGACTAACCTCACTATATATGATCAGAGGAAGGCACTCTCTTTGAGAAAGCTTGAAAACCCTTAAGTTCGAACATCCAGTTGGTATTTGACATAAATTTCAGCATGGATAGATGAGGGGCTCATGAGGCTCCATTCCTATCAGAGGAGCAGCAGAAGGAAATGTAGGCAATATTCTTCAGGGATGTGTTCACTGAGAAGCTGTACATAGTCCAGTAGACAGTAAAACCAACACACATACACATAGCAACAGCCAGACAACACTAAATGTACCTAGGTGTGTGTGTATGTGTGTGTGTTGGTGTGTGTATGTGTGGGTGGGTGGGTATATATAGAGAGAGCTATGCATGGTATGTATGTATATGGATAGATAGATGATAGATTAGATAAACAGATAATAGAATACATAGGTAATATGAGTTTGGAAGATAAAAGTGATGAGTATTAAGGAAGAGATTGGAGGAGAGGAAATGAGACATGGGATGGGTTTAGTGCTAACACCTTATATGAATATTAAATATAAATATTACATCAAATATTTTATTTTTAAATAAAAATAAATAAACTTAAAGGGAAGGAGATAAATTTGCAGATACCACATCATTGAATGTAAAGTACAAATTGTTTTTCTTTTTAAAATATAAACTTTGACAAAGAACCAGAACACTTGGTATGCTCAAAGGGAAAGTAAATATATGAAATAGAAGTGCAGTCTACACAAATAACTTCCAGAAAATCTATTAGAAAAGAATTTTAAAATTAATATATAGAATTATATTAAAATAATGAAAAACATGAGCAAAGTGAAGAGAATAATATATGGACAAAACAGAAAAATGAATAAGATAGCAAATTAAAAGTAGCAAAACAAAATGGTACTCTAGAGTGGAAAAGTAAAATAATTAAAATCCAGTTGGATTCAAAGGCAAATTTTAACCGGTAAGAGGATGTTGATACTGTAGTTCATCATCAAGAATACAAATTTATACTAATTTTTACTTAAGTTCTAAAAGAAATAAAAGAAGAGGAGGAAAAAATGAAAGAGGGGCGAAGGCATAGGAGGTTATAATGGCAGAGAGAATATTTGAAGAAATAGTGACAAGATTTTGTCAAAATATATTAAAAACATATATATGAGCCTGTAGGGACCTCATTTCATTCCAAATAGGGTTAAATCAAAGAGATATACAGTGAAATAGATTACAATAATATTAGTAAAATCAAAAGTAAAACAAAACAAAACAAAAAAACAAGATACCAAAGGAGAAACTGATACAGTTCCTACAAGTAAGGGATTTTCAATAAAACTATATGCGAGTTTCTCATGAAGAAAACCTAGAGAAACAGAAAGAAATGGGATGAAATACTTAAAATAATAAAGGAACCAAACTTTCAATCAAGATCCTAAATCTGGTAAGCAAAACAACAAAATTCCTTCCCGGGTATGTCAGAGAGATAGTGCAATAGGTAAAATGCTTTCTGTATAAGCAACATGGTCTCTCATCTTTAATATCTCTGTAAAAGCAGGGTACTCTGGAGCCTGCTGTAGCTCTGGAATTAGGATGTTGGAGTCTAGTGGCTCCTAGGGTGCTTGCCGGCTAGCAAGTCTAGCAGAAGCCTTGATTTCACTGTTCACCAGATGTCCATGTCTCAAAAACTAAGGTAAGCTTAATAGAAACCAAAATTTGGTGCTAAATTCAGTCTTCTGTGCATATACACATGGTAAAAACATCTCTCATACATAAAAATGTAAGCATATGTTGAAAGTAAAGTATAAATAAACATTTTAACTTTAAGAATGAAAGGATAAATTAAGGTAGCCTTGAACAAATAAAGGGTAGGTGAATTTGTTGTCAGCGGCCCACTCTATAAGAAACTTTAAAGGAAATCTTACAGGTTGAAATTAAAGAGTATTGGACAGTAACACAAAGCAACAAGTACCAAAGATCTGGAAAAAATATAAATATATGATACTGTTATAATAATGTTGATTTATATGATTCAAGAAACATATATGTATTTTTATGAGTGAAATGTAATGCTACTATAAAATTGTTTCTTAATTCTCTATTTTATTTATAATAGAAGATCAGTGAATTAAAACTATTAGTTATAATTCCAGAGTATATATTGAATAAAAATATAATTTATAAAATCTTTTACTTATAAATTTGGAATGTGTTGTAGAATATTAATTTAACTGTGTAAAGGTGTGTTATATTTGTTTCTGCTGCATTTGTTTAAAGATGTAGGGATGTGTGCTTAATTAGGTAGAGATATGTTTTATTTATTTCACCTTCCCTGCTTAGGGTGTCTGATTGGTTAATAAAGTGCTGAATGGTATATAGCTAGGCAGGAGAGAAGCAGATGGGGCTGGTGAGCAGAAAGAATAAATAGGAGGAGGAATCTAGGCTCCACAAGAAAGGCCTAGGGAATAGAAGAGAGGAGAGAATGAGGGAGAAAGAGGGGGAGATAACCAGGGCCATCCAAGCAGACAGACATGAGGAGCAGTAAAAGTAAGATATACAGAGGAAAGAAAGGAAAAAAAGCCCTGAGTCAAAAGATAAATAAAGAGAAACAGTTTAATTTAAGATTAAACAGCTAGTCAAGCAGAAATAAGCCTAAGCTAGGCTGAGCATTCAAAACCAATAAGTCTCCATGCCATGATTCAGAGCTTGTTGGTGGCTCAAAAATAAAAGCATTGGTACATTTGGTAGTCAAAGTGGGGCATTAATTTCCACACAGGCCTGCCTGAAAAAAAAAATATATATATATACATATATTTCCTTTAAAAAGCTCTGCCATACACCAGAACACTTAAACAGCCTGCACGTTAAAGTAGCAGCAAAGCAACTACATAAAAAGTACCTGTTGTGTCACAGGCCCTGGAATTCCAGAGCTGCAGCGGGTGAAGGTTGAATGCAGTTCCTGGTTAAATGCAACTCCAGACCAGGCCCACAAGTTTATTGCTCTGCTCTCACAGACCCGAGGTTGGGGTGGATCCAGCCACCAAAACTGTGGTGGAGGACCTAGTATGTGTGTTTTCAGAGAAAGAAAAACAAACGCCAATGAAAACAGGTGGCCCAGGTCATCCAGCCTCTCAGAGTGCCTCTGTTCCAGTTTTCTCAGAGTTCCGTATCCAAAACAACTTCAAGACTGCTGCATGAGAAGATCCAAACTTACAGACTATTGTAGCCAGGACTGTAGATAATGCTTGTGCTTCTGCATTGTACAAAGAATGGGCAACAAATGTTATAACTGGTTTTGCAAGGACTCTACCATTATTTCAATTTTCTCAAGTTGCCTAAAAGCATGCCTTCTCCCACGGACAACAGGAAGCAGTCTAGAGCACACAATGCTTGCATTTCCAAGAGGTGAGATAGGAGGTTTTTATTCAGTGGGTTATGGATGTTTGTCACATAGGAAAGCAACTGCTGAACTGTGCCAAGATTAAGTGGAACAGTGCTTTAAATTTCCTGCTTCATAGAAAAGTCTACCATATATTCTAGGCCTGTTGGTCAAGGATTGGATTTCCCAACATTGCAAAGGAACCTTGGATGACTGTCTTGGCAGCTAGATATCTCCTGTCATTTTGAAAGTGGCTTGCACTGAACTTCCTGTTTATTCAAGCAATAGTATAAACTTCTGGGGTTTTGGTTGGAGTTGAAGACTAGATTACAGTTATAGGTTTCTTTTATTATGAGAGAAGTTAAATTAGGTACAAAACTTTGGATTCACCAAGATGGGTTAATAATGGAGTATTTTCTCTGAATTTGTCAAATACAAATGGACTGGATATTGTAAATGTAATCTTATTTGATAATTGTTCCTGTTGTATATAGCTTTACTATTTTGCAGTTAAAACTTTTCCTTTTTATTTAGACAAAAACAAAAAACAAAACAGGAAATGTTGTGGAATATTAACCAGGCAAAAATGTATTACATTTGCTTATACTATGGATTAGTACATTAACTGTGTAAAGGCGTGTTGCATTTGGTTCTGCTGTATTTGTTAAATGATGTAAGTATGTGTTTTCAATTAGGTACAGATTATTTCATTTGTTTCACCTTGCCTACCTAAGGTAGCTAATTGTCTAAAAAGAGCTGAATGGGCAACAGCCTGGCAGGAGAAGGATAGGTGGGTCTGGCTGGCAGAAAGAAAAAATAGGAGGAAAGAATTAAAGAAAAGAAGAGAGGAGAGAATAAGGGAGAAAGAGAGGTAGATGCCCAGGGCCAGTCAGACAGCCAAAAGACAGTTATAAGAAGCATTGAAAGTAAGATATACAGAAAGTAAAAAGGTAAAATTCAATGAGGCAAAAGATAGATAAAGAGAAACAGGTTAGTTTCAGTTAGAAGAACTAGCCAGAAATAAACCTAAGATAGGCTGAGCTTCACAACTAATAATAAGTCTCTATGACACGATTTGGGAGCTGGTTGGTGGCCCAAAAGATAAAGCCTGGTACAGGAATTGTGCTTCTAAGAGAGTAAATTCTTTGCATGTTCTTAAAAATAAAATTACCACATAGTACAAGAAAATATAACTGCAATAACAGTCAGTAGCATTATATATTAAATATTAAAGATACACTCATTCTATAATTAATCACAAAACTATAATAGAGAAGTAACCTAAGAGTCAATCAAGGAACACAGGAATATGCAGTGTGATGTATTCGTATGAGTGGCAGCACTTGATCTTCAGACACAGTCACATCAGTAGATGCTGCCTCACTTGTGCCTAAGAATCAGGTTTAAAATTATATTATGGATCCCAAGACTCAGGTGGCAGAGGTAGAAAGAACACTGCAATTTCTTTTCTATTGATTTTTATTGATTTATTGAGCTCTACATTTTTCTCTGCTCCCCTTCCTGCCTCTCGCCTTCTCTTCAACCTTATCCCAAGGTCCCCATGCTCCCAATTTACTCAGGAGATCTTGTCTTTTTCTACTTCCCATGTAGATTAGATCTATGTAAGTCTCTCTTAGTGTCCTCATTGTTGTCTAGGTTCTTTGGGATGTTGATTCGAGCTGGTTTTCTTTGCTTTATGTTTAAAACACACTTATGAATGAGTATGTTGGATAATTATCTTTCTGGATCTGGGTTACCTCACTCAAAATAATGTTTTCTAGCTCCATCAATTTGCTTGCAAACTTCAAGATGTCATTATATTTTTCTGCTGTGTAGTACTCCATTGTGTAAATGTACCACATTTTCCTTATCCATTCTTCAGTTGAGGGGCATTTAGGTTGTTTCCAGGTTCCGGCTATGACAAACATTGCTGGTATGAACATAGTTGAGCACATGTCCTTGTGGCACGATTGAGCATCCTTTGGATATATATCCAAAAGTGGTATTACCGGATCTTGATGAAGTTTTTTTCCTAATTTTTCTGTGAAATCACCACACTGATATTCAAAGGGGCTGTACCAGCTTACATTCCCACCAGCAATGCAGGAGTGTTCCCTTTTCCCCATAACTTCTCCAGCATAAATTGTCATCAGGGTTTTTGATCTTGGTCTTCTTATAGGTATAATATGGAATCTCAGAGTTGTTTTTATTTGCATTTGTCTGATGATTAAGAATGTTCAACATTTCCTTAAGTGTCTTTGAGCCATTTTAGATTTCTCTTTTGAGAGTTCTCTGTTTAGGTCTGTACTCCAGTTTTTGTTGGATTATTTGTTCTTTTAAGGACCAATTTCTTGAGTTCTTTGTATATTTTGGAGATCAGACCTCTGTCTGATATGGGGTTAGTTAAGATCTTTTCCCATTCTGTAGACTGTCCTTTTGTCTTGTTGACTGTGTCCTTTACAGATGCTTTTCAGTTTCAGGACACTGCAATTTCAAGGTCAGTCTTTTCTATATAGTAAGTTTGTGACTAACTAGCCATGGTCACATAGCCTGGCTGTCTCTCAACAGACAAGAAAGGAAAGAAAGAAGGAGATAGAGGGAGAGAAAGAGAGTGATGGAGCAATAGAGGGAAGGAGGGGAGAGGGAAGGAAGGGAGGGAGGGAAGGAGGGAGGGAGAGAGGAAGAAATGAGGGAAGGAAGGAAAGAAAAAAGAAAGGAAAGAAGGAATGAAAGAAGGAAATAGAGAAAGGAAGGAAAGAATCCCAAATCTTATATTGTGACTTTTTTCAGTCCACCTCCTTATTTTTGCTAAGTTATAGGGGAATTAAAGTGCACTTAAATAAAGTAATTTGTCCTCTAGACATTCTTAAGCAAGTATTTTTAATAACGTAATTGTGAAATTAGAAATACATTCTTCACTATTCAGTAATTATTTTACTTCAAACATATAAAATGGCTTTTTAAAGAGAGAAATTTTAAAAAGTTATTAAGAGTTTCACTTGGAAAAAGAATGAATGTTTCACATTTTATTAGTAAAGAGTAAAAAGACTAATTAGAATTAGTTTTATGAGTCTATATGATCACTTTCAATAGGGGCATATAATGAATTTGAAAACAGTGTCTCATCTGGCTACACTCTCAGGGACACGTTTATGTATTATGACTGGAATAACACAAAGCTAGCACTACCTTTCATTTTGATGCCTTGGCTTGTCATCAAATACTTTAGTCTCTTTTACTCGGCTACCACTATTGTCAAAGCCCCATTTGTATTATCTGGACCATATTGTTACTTGGCCTTCTTCCACACTCTTCTGCCTTCCAACAAGTCCTTACAGGGCAACAAGGATTATCATTTCCCAAATCTGACCTTTGGGAAGAATATTTTCTTCTATTCCATTCCTTTTCAAGATCGCCTTTGTTCTTAGAACACAAATGAAGGTGCTTAGCAAATCATTCAATTCTGTCTCCATCTCTTCATTCCTTGCTATACTACATTTTCATTTACAGGAAACTTTTAATGTCTTCATTTTTAATCCATATTTTAAAAAACATGTTAGAATTGTATATATGGATATATGTGTGCGTGCTTACATGTGAGTGTGTGGGGTATAGGGATGTGTGGGTGGTCATTTACTGATTTATGTGTGTGAGTGGGGGTATGGATTTGTGTGTGTATGTGTGTGTATGTGATTTACATGTATGTGTGTGTGCCAAGGCTTGCATGTGAAGTTCAGAGGGCAGGTTTGCAGAGTCTCTTAAGGTCACCTTTTTTTCCCCCACAAGCTGCTCCCAAGTAACCACACAGAGGCTTAATATTAATTATAAATGCTCAGCCAATAGCTCAGGTTTGTTACTAGCTAACTCTTACATTTTCAATGAGCCCACATTTTTATCTACACTTTGCCAAGTGGCTTGGTAACTTCTTTCAGTATGGCATGTCCATCTTGCTTCTGTCTACATCTGCATCTCTTACTCCTCCTAACTCTGCCCTTCTAATCAGCATTCTCAGTTTGGCTCTTCCACCTAACTTTACCTTGTTCTGGTATTTTCCTGTTAGCTTCTTTATTAAACTAAGCAGAGTGACAAATCTTCACTGTGTGCAAAAGTATTACTCCACAGCAGTATTTTCTCTCCTTCCCTCTTGACCTGAGTTCCAGAAATCATACTCTGATTGTTTCCCTGCTGTGTGTTATCAAGTTGATCCATCCAGAAAATACTACATACCTTTCCTTCAAGGGTGTCTATGTAGGGTTATCCTTGGTCTGCTTTAGTTACCTATTTACCATTGATTCTTTTAACCCCAGTAAAATGAGTTCTTCCAAGACTACTGTGACTTGATCACATTATCTCCTTCATTGTGCATATTTTTGCATTAGGTGTCTCTTTGATAGTCTATAGGATGGTAATGGTTGCATTTTTGAGACTGAGAGATGTTCAGTGAAATAAAGAGGTTGAAATGCTATAGGTCTTGAACTTTTTACCCCTCTTCAAATGTAATACACTGCTCATCCTTGCATAGGTTTTGTAATCCTGTCAGGTAACTCTTCTGGAAAGTTTGGATAGACCCTAGCTTCCACCAACCAAAAGGCTAATAGTGCCATTAGATAGGATTGGGGGCCTATAATAGAGAGGTCCCTATTTGTTATAACCCACCTACATGATGGCTCCATCAATATATTGGAAAATGCATTTACCTATGAATGTCTTTGTTCTGTTATAAAAAGTCCATGAAGGGCTGGAAAGATGGCTCAGTGGTTAAGAGCTCCCCATGCTCTTCCAAAGGTCCTGAGTTCAATTCCCAGCAACCACATGGTGGCTCACAACCATCTGCAATGAGATCTGGTGCTCTCTGTGGCCTGCAGGGATATACACAGACAGAGCACTGTATACATAATAAATAAATAAATTAAATCAAAAAAAATCTTTAAAAAAAAGTCCATGAAACTGTTGCTATGTTGAAACCATGGGATGCTTTGCTGCTTCGGAATTTCAGGTAACTCAAATCTGCATTTCTGGGCTATGACAAAGCATATTTTTTGCAGAATTAAACAATCCTTTAAGGACATAATTTTATTTCTTGTTTCAACAATACAATGATATTAGAAGTTATATAATATCATTGAACTTTCATTTTCCCACCTGTAACATGGGATAATCACAAAACTCCCTATGTAATGAAGTAATTGAAACAGAGCAGTTTACGAGAGAAATATATGGAATAATTATTATATTAATCATTTTAAATGTCTGTTAAAATACACTTATCATGATGATTTTACTAATAACACTTTGTAGTAATTGGATTTTTCTCTTAAAATATGCAGTAAAAGGGAAATATAAATCACTGAAGAAAATCACTGCACTCTCTTAAATGATTTATGATAGTGATGTGGACATTCTGAACCCTACTAAGTCCCAGGCAACCTCCTTACTATGCAGTCCCACAGTTCTCTCTGAATCAGAAACAATTACACAACATCCAGTTTGAGAGAACTATCTGGTTAAGACACTTCATGTATCTATTGGATTTGCTCATTTTTAAATATAAAAAGTTCATAAATTATTAACTCCCCTTAAAGTGATATTTTATGGCAAAAGTAATATGTGCATAAAGTATTAAATGATTTTTTATGAAGAAAAGTCAAGTAATTTGACAGAGCATAATAATTACCCTGTCAAAAATGCAAGTTTCCATTTTCTTGGAGAAATATATATTGCATGGTTTTGGTTTCACATGCTGTCATCAAGATGGCTAGATTCATCTCTCTTTTCATTGCACTATGACAGTCATTTGTTGGAAACGTATATTCAGTAATTCCTTTCTTATAATTGCGCATAGCCCCGATCATCACATTCATGTTCAGTTGTGCACAATTAAAATGTTGGCTTGCTTCCACTGGGACAGTGATTTCTTAGGTCAGCAATTTCTTAGGGTTACAGACTGTATTTTGCAAAATGTTATGGAAAATTTACTCAAGACTTTCAAAATGAATCTACATCTCTTCAAGGCAACATGGTCAGAGTTTCACGCAGAATTCCATTAATATTTTGGGAACTGTGGCTTCTATGGTAAATACTGAAAAATAATCAAAAATATTGCTTTCATAACCTGATGATGATTTATTATTGACTCCATCTTGTTGTCTCAAGCTTCAATTCATGGAGTTGGGGAACTCAAGCCTCTTCCATCTTGCAATAATCTACTTTTTTCTTTATAGAACTGTCAAATAGATATAAACAGGTAGGGAAAGGAGTAGGGGATGCTATATAGGTTCGCTTTTACAGCAGATCGTGAAGTGGTACAAACCATGTCTTCAAACATTGTATAGAAGCATGAAGAGGCTGGGAAAAGTAATATAAATTTCTTTCCTTAGAGAAAATGCATGATTTTGTTAAAAGCCTCTGCCATTGACCCTACATCCAAAATTAGTGATTGGTATTTCCCCTTCTTTACCTAGTGAAAGAATATTTCCTAGTCCTAGTAACCAACACCTTATGTCATTGTACTGATAGCAAATAACTAACTTAGTTCAGTGATCAGTGGTCTGATTCCTTTGTTTTGGGTTCAGTCATGGACAATCAGTCTGTCTACTTAGGTTCTGTTTCTAGATCATCTGAGAACTTGTTTATGCTGATAAACTTTTCCTTAATTCTATCAAACTGACCACAATTCTCACCTTCATAGTCGTTGTTTGCTGGCTTATTTACACTGCAGAGGCCATTAAGTGTTTATTGTTTCATGTTCAGCAATTTTTGTGAAAATGTCCTCAGTGATGTGTTACTTAACAGGCTGTCAAAACCTCCATAATAATTCCAATTTATCACTGAGCTATAAAATTTCTTTACAGGCAAAGAGTGCCCACATTATCTGAGCTCTGCAACAATTTTATTTGTACACACTTCCTTATAAAACTTGAGAAACTCAGAGGGCAAGTTAGCAAGAGAAGGAAAGTGGAGAAGAGAGGAAGAGGGAAAACAAGCCAAATCCAGAGGTTTCCCCTCGAGTTCAGAATGTTCAAAAGGAAGGCAGGAGAAGAGAAAGCACATGGAAGCTAGATGGTGATCAGAACACCTGGGAGAACCAAGAAAGAGTGAGCAAGGAGGAAGAAAAGAGATAAGAAACACAACAAAAGGAAAGGAGACAGCTTCCAGAAGAGAGGCTCGTACCACTGGGCACATATTGAATAGTTTTCCTTCTATCCACTGAATAGCTCCATTGTGATTTATATATGAATTATTCCCACTAAAGACTCATATGTTAGAGATTTAGATCCTAGTGTATCAAGGGTTGAGAAGGAGGTGTTCAGCAGTTGATTCAGTTATGAGATGTTCTGACTTCATTAAGGATTAGTCTTATTATAGAGTCATAATATGATGGTGTATTGAGTGGTAGTAGGAAGTAGGAGGCTGGACCTAGTTGGTCTTCCAGAGCATTCTCTGGGAAAATAAACCTCCTTTCCATATCAGTCCTGTATCTCTGTTTTCCTCTTTCATGTATTTCTGTTGCTATGATCTGTCTCACCAGAAACCCAGAAACAATGAAGCTAACTAACTCAGGACTATAGCTCTTAAGAGTATAAGCCGGAAATGAGTTCTTCACTTATTATTTTCCTTTTCTATTTTGTCACAATGGCAAGCATTCTAAATCAAGAGTTTAAAATTAGTGAATGAACAATTAAGTGATTTTAGAAAGTATTTTATATAAGCTATATCATCAATAGTAGAAATTGTATATGCATTGCATCTGGGAGGTGGTGTAATTCTCAATAGAATAAGCTTTGAATCAGTGACGAATGTATGCTGGAACACTAGTCACAGTGTAGTTCTCCTAGGCCATGGAGGGTAAACAGAAGCTGAGGAAGGTGTATAGCATCTGAGCACACTCTAAGTATGACAGAGTGGAAGACACACTGAAACACAACTCTAGACACCCATAGTCTATGACCCCATATTCACCATCATAAGAAAAAATAAAATTAAGTGGAAGAACACTAAAAAAGATACATCAGAGGAAATATCAAGAAAGATAAAAAGAGGAGACTGAGAAATGCATGAGCAAAAAGGATAAAGATAAATGAGCCCACCGACTGACCAGGCCTAGAGCAAAGCTCTGCCTAGAAAGACTATAGCACTCCCCATGGACTAGACTTCCTTGTTTTCTTAGCTGTATTTGAGTAGAGGAGATACAGGCTAATGTCTGGACTGATGCTCTGACAACACATTCCGAGTGCAGTAACTAACATACTACAAAACCTACAAGTTAAAAATGAAATAGACACATACATAAAATTTTCAAAATCATAAATGCACAAAGTTATATTGTCATATATTTGTTTCCCTAACATTTTATGAGGGTGTCCCTAAAGGCATCATGGTAGAAAGGGAAGCAAGCCACACAGAAATGAAAATGAACACTCAGTTTAGTTTGCCTGACTCAAACTGGATCAAACTTTTAGAGAGTCTGATGCCAGCTTTTTTTTATTGCCAACATATTTGAGCACAATACAATTTTGAAAATGTTTCCGGGCAATAATCACAATCTAGTTTTCTAGGAAACAATCATTCCAAATGCAGGTGCTGAATAAAACTTAAGGTATGACTACATAGAAACTCCTTTGCAAAGTGTGTGTGGCTAGGAAGGTAGGTTCTAGAGATGCTACCTGCATTAAGAACCTAAGGAAAGATCTGGCCTACTCTTGGTCAAACAGATAACATAGAGGGCATTTGAGCTATTAGTCACCTCTGGTCCTAGTTGTGGGAGCTTGAGGGATCCCTTGGATATAAAGATAATGTGAGTGCCACTTAGACTATTATCCACTTCTGGTCCTGACTGTGGAAACTTGATATGGTCTGGACTGACAGATAATGAAGATCAACAGGCTAATAATTGCCTCTAATTTCCAATATTCTGGGTGGAAAAACAGGTATTTAGATATTTTCACCTTTGAGGAAACACCATGGTGTGATTAACATTCCTGTTTTCCTTGAAGATCTGTGGGTGCGAGGACTTTCATATTCCCCCATATTTTGAGTTTATTTATATTTCTAAACCATGACAATATAATCTCGCACTAAAAATAGAAGTGAAATAGACAAAGGAAAATTGATTGTTACATGGTAGTTTTAACATATTTAATGTTTATTGTTAATACTGAAATCCAATTTAATTTCAACAGCAATTTTCATATCAACTGGACCACATGGCACACATGAGAGAGAAAACCTGAAATATTAACATCACCTAAAACTGGTCCTTTTTTGCGGTCAGTTTGCTCTCTGCTTTATCATTCCCACACACTCCAGACATTCCCACATACTATATAGAGGTCCTGAACAATGAGCAATCAGAAGGTGGTCTGGTTTTGCTTTTCTTTAGGCGGAGGTACTCTAACCTCCTTCTACCACTATGTACTTCTGTAGAGAACTTTTCTCAACACTCAGCAAGGTTCTTAGTGAAAATCGTGGAAGCTAGAAGCTATTCTTTCTTGTTGGTCTACATAGTTATGTCATTTTCTATTATAGAATATAGGTTAATCTATTATTACAGAGAACTAGAAATAACAATCTTATTTCTGATGGAGTAAGATGGATGCTCTGCATAATGTGCGTGTGTGTGTACAAAATCTCCAACAATTAAAAAGCATGGGAAAGAGAAAACCAGATCTTGTGACATCCATTAAAATAAGAATAGGACTGTGAGATAACTCAGTGCATAAAGGCACCTGCTCTAGATCTGACATCCTGAATCTACGGTTTTCATATGATAGAAGTAGAGAGAGAACCAACTTTGAGAGTTGTCCTCTTACATCCATATGTGCACTGCAGTGTGTATGTGTGTGTCTGTCTGTTTGTCTGAGACAGATAAAATAAATAAATAAATGTAAAATCCTTAAAAAGAAACAACAAAGTATAGACTAAGAATGGCAACCTTTCTTTTTCTTCTCTTTGTCCTGTCATATGGATGATGCTGGTCAGAGATTAAGTATACTTTCTCTAGCATTGACTGTTTTCACTCTTTCTATAAAACTACCCCCGCATTGCTGTGGGTCTGTGTTCTGACCTCCAAAAAACATGACATTTCCTGTCCTCTTCTACATTATCTAGGCAGTTGTCAAGATTTATAGCTTGCTTACATTGTTTTTCTCTTAAACTCTAAAAAAAATTCTTTTTCCATTTAAGTCCATTTGTAAATTATCTTATTAATGAAACTAAGAACTAAAGAGGATCTCAGTTCTTCCAGTAGTGAGTACGTGTGTGTGCGTGTATGTGTGTGAAATGTTCAACCATATCCATCCAATTTTTGTTGGATGTTCAGTTTTCCCATCACCCTTTGTTGCTTGGTCTTAGAACGATGATCCTGTTCCAAACATGTGTCTAGCTTCCTTTGTTTGAGGCATAGTCAAAATTCAAAATACATTTTTTATTGAAAATGCTAACAAGTACATACAAATGACAAAAAAAGAGTGTAGGGTGAACATAACGTGTTGTACTGGTGGGAAGGATCAATCACTTCCAGACTGATTAGCGAACACCATGTAGAAACATATTGATGAATAGAGATACAGATTATTGAGCATCACTGGACTTGCTGTTTTCAACTCTTAGGGAAGAGTTTATAGTTTTATACCTTTATTAAACTGATAAATAAAACAAAAATGAGTAACTGTTGATTTGGCTGCATACTAAATTCCATCCTTCTTAACAGTTGTCAAAGTAAATGATGCTTATTTCCAGACATAAAAAGCAAAAGCAATTCTGGAGGTTTACATATTATTTCTAATAATCTACTAAAAATAGAAAGAATAACAGCAAAACTGATATGTTTGGCTTAGCTTCAAAAGAGTTTCAGAAAGAGTATTTAATTATATTTAAAATATTTAGCAGATATTCAATGACTTGAATAGATGGATCTATTGTATGGGATTTAAAGTGTAATTAGATATTCTCTAGCTTTCTTTTATCAACAATAAACAAGCTGCATGCTTGTGTGAGAATACATTAATGAAGAAGAGTAAAATTCAAAGATGTCAGTATACATATTTTTAGTGAGTACATTTCACAATATTTAGGTAACTTATGAAAAATAATTATATAACCAATTATAAAAAGTATAAAAAATTTCAAAATCCATAGAGAAAAGACAGTGAATATAAAAATTATTTAACCATTGTTCCTAATGGCTTAGAAAATAGATTGAAAAGCAAAAAATAATTCATTTTAACCTCAAACATAAATTTAATTTAACACATTTTAAAGAAAGCTGAGCAGCATTATTCTGTATTCAGGAAAGAACCTTAAACCCCATACCACTCTCATATTTTAATAGCACGCTAATACATTAGATGGGCAGATCTAACTGGTGGAATAAATTGTCCACAGCTTAGTGGACCACCTAGGTGGTGGTGTGGGCTGGTGCTGAGAGGCACTGACGAGAAAATGCAGAGGCAAGCACATCTGTCCATAAGTATACTGATCTAAATATGCAAGCTTAAGAATTATGTGGATGATTTCCATTAGTGACTTGGTTACAATTTACAAAAATTTCTATTGCTTTACTCATCTCACTTTCAGTCTTCTTGCAATAACTGAGTGTCTGGGAAATGACATGGCCAGAAGTGGGTGGGAGTTGTTGGATATAATGATATATAAATCTCATTAGCCTTTGCTGCTATGAGTCTATGGCTCATTCTGCCTGAACAAGGCAAACTGACAAAGTAGAAAGGTGCCTGCTATCTTCCATCTTTTCCAGTTGACTGACAAATTATATTTGAGAATTACTTGATTTTTTTTTGTACTTCAAGTCAGTCAATGCTAAGGGAAACAAGATGGAAAATGAAACCAAGAGAGTGACACAGTCTGAGAATTGGGGAATTATCCTAACCAGAGTAATTTCTTCTCTGGTTAGACAGAGAACCCAGGCCTGTGGAATCAAAGAAAATTCAGCGCTTAATATCGCATGCCTCCATATTTCCATAGTACCAAAACCAGGGTCATGAAAACATGTTTTTAAAATTCCTTCTTTCCTGAGTATAGCCAAAAAGGAATATTCAGTATTTGCTTTGCCTGATGGCACTAAAATGATAGAACAGATGAAATTTATTCTTCCTTAACGATGTAGGATAAAATCGAAAGTCCAGCATTCAAAGCAAGTATCTATTTCAATCTCTTCAGCTTCCAAGAGTATAAACTTCCAGAAAGTTTTAACTTTTGGGTTTTGAGTAACACATTTCTTTCATTCTTATATGAATAGAATTCACGGATATCCTTATTATCAGTTTAAATCCTGAAAAAGTTTGCTCTCAAAGAGTCTGCTGAACTTAGATTTAAAATCTATGTCTGGCAAGATAAGCTGTCTTTGCAACCTTGATTACATATTTATAAACTTGTGTTCAGGGAAGTTAAAAAACAGTTTTCAGCACATAGAACCTATTCTTGCATTCAGTGTGGGGTCTCTATTCTCAGATTAGGTCCTCTGCCAAAGTACTCGCCTCATGAAATCTACAGTTTATGATGATTAATAAAAAAATCTACTATCAACATTTTAACAATAATAGTTATTGATACTTGTCTTAATGCATTTCCACAGCTACAAAATAATGTTGTAAACTGAATAATTTATAAGTAACTGAAACTTACTTCCCTCAGCCCCAGGGGCTGAACAGTCCAAGACCAAGATACTGGGAAGGTCAGTTACCTCACAAAAGCTGTTAATATAGTGGAGTGGGCATTTTGTCTATGGTTAGGCATCTTATTTTGGAAGATTGTGATAAAAATGTGAATAATACAAAAATAAATTAATTGTATATTGTAGGAAGAAGGCAGAGAGAATATATTTTCATTCTTAAAGTGGTCAAGGTGCTTTAATCTTTTATATCAGTAATGAGAAAACAATAGAGCTTCACCAGCTCTTAGCCCATGCCATCAGATTTCTTTCTAGACATAACTTAAGAATCCCCCCGTTAATGCCTCTAATTCATATTACATGCCAAATTGATGTAAACGGAGATTGCGATTTCATTTTCTGACCTCCCAGACCCAAATAATCACCCAGAAACTATATTAAGTATAGTACTGTTTGGTCAATGGCTTAGGTGTATTACTAACTTGCTCTTCCATCTTAAATTAACCCATTTCTATTATTTTATATTTTACTACAAGGCTCATGGTTCATTATCTCTTGCTTCTTGGGCAACTACATGGTGTCTTCTTGGCTCTGTCTACTCTCTGTATATATCTCTGTTTAGATTTCCAGCCTAGCTTTATTCTGTTAAGCCATTGACCAAAGCAGCTTTATTCATCAACCAATAGAAGCAATACAAAGAGCATCCCACATCAAATTTATCATTCTTATAAATTATATTCAAGGAAGTTTGCATATTACATATGAAGTGACATTTTATGTCTTTGTCATCCTGCTTTAATAATCTCAAACATTTTATCAAAGTCATAGTGATATTTCATTAATATTTTAATAAATAAAGCTTGCCTAAAGTTCAGAGACTAAAACAGCCACACGGGCCAGCCTTACAGAACAGGCCACAATAATACACACCTTTAATTCCAGTAACCACAATAGTTTGACATAGAAACCATGCGGTCCATGCCTTTAGTTCCAGTGGTGTATAAATTTAATCCCAGAACTAGAGAGGATTATAAAATGGAGAAGACATCTCTCACATACAATCTCATTCTGAGATTCTTGGAGGCAGGATCACCATTTCAGATTGAATTCAAGGTAAGAGCCAGTGGCTGACTGTTTTGGTTTTTGGAACTTTAGGTTGAACCTGAATTTCTGACTCTGAGTTTTTATTATCCATGCTTCATTAGTATTCTTTTTTTTTCTACTGAAAATGTTAAGTGAAGAACTTTGGAGATGATTACTTCATGACAGGAGACTACATGATCTCACCTGCTTGTGTTTCAGTTTTTCTATTCATAATAATATCCTCACTTACTCAAAAATTAAAAAATATACATCTAATTACAAATGTTATACATGTCTCATACACTCTGTATACTTTCTGACCATTCTCATCTTTAGGTCTTTTAACCATTCTTTCCAATGATCACCAATGTAATATGCTATGACTAATATTTTAATCACAATTGAATGTGCACTAACTGGTGTGTGTGTATGTATGTGTGTGTGTGTGTGTGTGTGTGTGAGAGAGAGAGAGAGAGAGAGAAAGATATATATATATATATATATATATATATATATATATATATATATATATATGGGGGGTGAGTGTGTATTCTTCGTGTAGACAATGATGGTATTTGAATGAAGAAACATAGATTTATTATTAAATATAAATGAAAATGAGTACAAGAAACAGCATGATGAAATAGCAACAAAAATAAATATTTGGGTGGTAGAAAACAGTATTTCCTGAGTTACAATGCACAGTTTTACAGAAAGTGGACATATGCAAAGATAGTAGAAAATTTGAGTCACAGAAAAAATAACCAATAGAAATTTTCTTAAGAAAATAATTATATTGGGATTACTAAATGAGTCAGTTATTTTTAATAAGGCCAAAGAAGTAAAGAATTAGTATCTACAGAACTGAGGAAAACTATAAGCATAATATTTTGAATATTTTCCCAAATAGAGATTATTGTTTTTATAGAGCATCCTTAAAATAAACAATATCATTTTTAATAGAAAAAAGAGTTTTAAAAATTCAGTAGAGGTGTAAACACATTTGAGCAGTGTCTTACTCTTCTGTTGCTATGATAAAATATATTAAGTAAAACAAATAAAGGGAGGAATTATTTATTTCACTCAAAATTAAAGTGCATTTTTATCATGTTAGTAAAGTGAAGGCAGCAAGAACTTGAAATAGCTGATCACATTATATCCTTAATCAGGATTGAAAGAATAATACATGCCTGTGCTTAGCCCACTTTCTCCTTTGATACAGTGTGGAGTTCTATCCTAGGGAATGTACTCACTCATAGTATGTGAGTCTTCTCACTTTAACCTAAAGGGAAGCCGTATCAGAGACCTACTGCCATGCTCAGATGACTTATATCTCAGGTCATTCTAGACTTCCTCCAGATGAAACATGCTATTAATAATTACAAGCAGGGAAAAACACAAAAATTACTAAAGCAAATTGAGTTCCACCGAGACTATTTAACAGGAATGTTGAACCTTTTGAAATTGCAATATTTTATTGTAATCAGTACATATGATAGGCAGTGTCTATAGCTAAGTTTGACACGCTTGAAATGAGTCCAAGGCAAAAACAGAAAAAAAGAAAAAGGGAAAAAATGAAAGGACACTACGGGCTAACATTAAGTCTACCATTATCTGCATATGGATTCTCATGAAATAAGAAGAATAAAAGACAAAAGAGATCTAAATATGTGAGTAGCAATATCTTCCAACTTTGATGAATGTATTCATAGCTAAAACATTGAATAAATTCTAAGGAAGAAAAAAAATCAAACATGTCCACAGCTAAAAGGGTTATAAATTGCCATTGTTGCAAATCATACAGATGGGGGACAAGTTGATGAATTCAACATAAGAAAAAGATTTTGAGACAAATATTCTCTATTTAGTAATATCAAAGTGAAGTTGAAGCCTTCTTAAGTACAAAATGTGTTCAACCATTACTAATAGACATTCTATGCAACAAATAGTAAATGCAGTCTTGAAAGTGGACTATAATACACAGAAGCCATGAGAGCACTAATGATGATAGCAATCTCAGTTACATAAACCAAAGTAAATTCTCTTTTGGAAACATTCCTCCTATATATAGTACCTTATTTTAGCAACCAACCTTCTCTTTGATTCAAAAATCCTCTTAGGTTAACTACTAATGAGCATAATTGCAGTTTCATCTTGAAAACTTTGCAATTAAAATAAAAACATAATCATCCTATATTCAGTTTGATTTTTTGGAAAAATTCTTTCTACACTAAGATGTTTGTCTAACGCTGATAAAACAGTTGTGCATACATCCTTTTTCATTAATATTTGACTCCACTTTGGAGTTCTTGCATTACTTTTCCTATCCATGTTTGACTTTGTATACTGTGAACAAATGTATTCATGATTACCTATTAATATAGCCTATTCCTCAGTCTATTTTTAAATAATGTACGAATTTACTATTCCCATAATAATATGTAATCTAGTTCAAGATCTTAGCTTTTGTGATGCAAATACAAATTTATATACTAGAAAACAGCTAAAAACATTTAATATAACTTGTCAGACTCCTTTTTTATCACTGAGAGAGTTGGGTGACCTAAAATATTCCAAGTTCACACAAATAATATGCTCTTGCCTTTTTGCATACAAGAGCTCTTTGTAGGAAAAAACTTTGTATATTTTTAGTTCAGTCAAATCAAAGTAACAGGTTTCAGACTTCCTCTTTGTCAACATTCAAAATAAAAAGGGATAGTATAAAAATATCTGAGAACAATTGAGAGTCAAGCGCATTTTGGCTTTCCACATACAACAAAAGCCTGTGACATTTTTTTTTCTGTCAACATCTCAGTAGTACCCTCTATTTCTGTGTGGGAATGCCTTTCCTGTAACCTGTGAAACTCCTATATTTGCAGGGACACCTAGCTAGAATGTTATATAAACTGACTAACAACTGGGTGTGTAGAACAACTAAGACAGTGTAGACATAGACTAAACATGCACAGAAAATCTGGCATGCATATGGATATACCTATCCACTTTCAGTTATTTTAAATTAAGTGATTCAAGGAGCAGAGAAGGCTTCTTGTTTTTTAAGTGGATAACTCATGTCTTGGTAGACTTCCAGAAATCTCCTATACTACCAAGACATGAGTTCTCTATATTAAAAGAATGTGACAGCATGTTTAGACAAATTAAAGAAACTTACAAAAAACTCTCTAATAAAGGCTCATTACTGAGACTCCTTATAGGCTGAGAGCCAGCTGTGAAGGCTCCTGAATACAAGTGCAGTTGTCCCCCTACAACACAGCTTCTTCACACCCACCAGCTCTTACGTGTACCCTGTCTCTGGGCTCTGCTGCTTTCTAATTGAAAAGTTTCATGTAGTGCAGAGATTCTGAAAATGCTCATATCTAAGTCTATAATGAGCAATTGAACATTTTCAGCATTCCTTGCTAACCAAATTCACCCCTAAGATTTTTATGTGGGGAACCCAAAGATTGTCCTGTGTGGGCATCTACTCACTGAGTTATGGATTTCATATTGGCATGGATAGACTAGAAGGCTTATATCCAATGAGCCATAACAGTAAAGGAATAAAAAAATGGATAATCAAATTTCTTGCTTCACTAGGTAAATCAATGGCTGTGGAAGTACAGTTGATCTCTGTTTCAAATGCCTCTAAGAGTCTCATACAATACATTGTTTCTCTAAGTAGACGATTGTCCCTTTGTCAAATCAATAATGTGCAGAAATTTACTGGGACCCAAAACCAGACAGCAAAAGACAGTGCCTAGGGCAAGTCAGATTCCACATTCTCAGTATTAGTTCCTTCTCCACATTCAACCATATTATCCTACATCTTGAAGTATGCATTTGTCAGTGCATGGGTGATATGGCATCCATAATTCAGGCCCAAAGAAGAGAGATACTTTGACACAGTGTTTTCTTGTTCTCAAGGCAATATAATACAGCAGCTCTCCAATAACGATCCTTGTTTCACTGCCCCAGAAATAGCTAAAATCTTCATCCTCATTGTCATCATCGTCATCATCACCATAATTGTCATCCTCATCACCATCACCATCGTCATCATTATTGTCATCATCATCCAGAGAAAACATGATAAATAGCTGAGGAAAATAGGAAAAGAGAGACATTTTGATCTAATACTGACACAAATTTCCAAGGCTAAAGAGGGAAGAGACCTGAAATTGCTTTTGCAATATGTGAACTATTATGTACACAGATCTATGAGACTTCCTTAACATGGTGACTAAACACAAATAAAAGGCTTCTGTAACCTGAAACAGGTTTATAATGTAAGGTAATTGCTGAAATCGTTTCAGTAGTTAATTTTAGTGGCAGAAGGTATCAAGACCATTTCAACATTCCAGAACGAATCCTTTTGACCTGAGCACTTTACTTACTATTTTTGTGTAATAAAAACACAAGAAAATCATTGAGAAATACAAATGACAACTGCTGTGAAGGTCTTATAATAGACAGAATATCCTAAAAATTAGGATGTACTGGGAAAAGATTAGAAAGAGACAGAACAAAGACATTTTTGAGACTGGGCAGACCAAAAAAGGCTGTTACATATGGAAAATGACAATCTTGGCTGCTGGAGAAAAATAACAATAACATGCTACTGATAGTGATGGAGCCATAAAAAGTAATGAAAATAGGCTACTGGTGTGTTTCCTGTTTCCGGAAATAGTTCCACAAGAATACATTTTGTCTGCAATGTGTTGTTCTGTGTATATGGCAATCTTTGCAATGGTTGACAGTTTATTTGTCTTGAAATTGGTCAACATACCTTATCTAGGATGTCTCCTTCAAACTACTCACTTCTGTTTGAGGCTCACATTTATGGACAGCCTGTGACAAACACAGCCAATTTTCTTGAGATAGTAAAGTCATCACTGACGCGTGGTCAATAAGGTTTAAAAAATATCAAGGGAAACAGTGCAGAGGTACATTACTCTCTATCTGGACTCCATGATATCATTATCTCCTACTTAATAATTGGAAAATCATCTTTATGGAATTTTGTTTTATTAGCAGAACTAAAACACAAGCTTATCAGAATGAATTTCTGTTGCTAGAATGGAAACTCTTAAAATAAAAATCTTACTAGTTTAAATAAGTTCAAGCTATATAAACAAGCTGTTTCTCAAGATTATTTGTAATTGTATTATTTTTCAAGATAGCTTGGAAAACTCAAACACAATAACCATGTGTTTTCTGTGTTTCTGTCTTGTTCTCTGTCACCATTTCTGGGTCATTGTAGCCTTTAAGATGTAATTTGACAATCAATGAACTTTGGGGAAGAATTTGTCCTTCTTTTGTTTATATCATAGGGCTTTCCCAATCTTTATCTCACCCCAGTCTTCTGAGATGTACTTGCATGGCTGCATCTCCTTCTCTGACTTTAATGCTCTCCTCTGCCTTCCTTAAGAAATTTTGTGATTACATTTAATCCATCGTCTAATTTATCTAAAAATATCCAGTGTAATTATAACTACAAAGTCTCTCTACTACTGGTGGTCACTTAAAAGACAGTGGATATATGCAAGACACCAGTGGACATGCTAACACATGGTGAAAGTTCAGAAGGCCTCAACCTGAGACAAAAAAAAAAAAACTACATGCATCTAAGGGTTTCTGAAGGCATGGAGGTAAGTAAAAGCACCATATTCAGAAAAGAGGACACTGATTGATTATCCACCACCAGATGTAAAAACAAATAACATTATAAAACTCAGCAGGGTACATACATGTACATACACACACATACACACAACTTGAATGAAAACAAGTTGGGGTGGTATGTGGAAAGGGTTGGAGGGAGGAAAGGAAAGGGACAATGATAAAATTCTCTTATAATCTCAAAAAAATAAGAAAATTTGTTAACATGAGCAGCAGAAATTCAGAAATTAAAACAAATGTATTTGCTGAGATTCATCAAATCTAAACCACATTAAATTTTCACTTGAAGATTATCTGATATGTGATTCACACAAGGTGTGTAGCTTTTACATGTGTGTGTATACATATACAACATCCATGGATTACATAGAAGATGTTTGGTTGAACAAGAAAATGAATTTTATATTTGGATCCTTCATTGAGTTTATCCTTTCTAATCACAATTATCAAGCACATATTGAATGGCACGCAGAACTGAGAATAAAACAGGAAACATTCTGACCTACTTTAAGGGACAGGCAGCTGTAAAGACACAAAAAAAGATAGAATGATGGGATGGAATAATATGAAAAAAGGATCAGAAAACAGAGAAGTTATCACATCATCTCAAAAACTTCTTACAGTGTCGAATTCACACACATACACACCAAACCTATATAAATGTGTGTGGTATGTATTTGTATATTGAAGGTATATAGATTTAGAAACACACACTATCACTTTCTCCCTATTTCTTCCACACCCAAGCACATGAAAAATCTCCTGCTCACACAACACAAGCACATGAACAATCTCCTGCTCACACCACACACAAGCACATGAAGAACCTCCTGTTCACATCACACACAAGCACATGAACAATCTCCTTCTCATACCACACACAAGCACATGAAGAATCTCCTGCTCACCACACACAAAAGCACATGAACAATCTCCTGCTCACCACACACAAGCACATGAAGAACCTCCTGCTCATACCACACACAAGAACATGAACAATCTCCTGTTCACATCACACACAAGCACACGAACAATCTCCTGCTCACACCACACATAAGCACATGAACAATCTCCTGCTCACACCACATACAAGTGCATGAACAATCTTCTCATACCACACCCAAGCACATGAACAACGTCCTGCTCACATCACACCCAAGCTCATGAATAATCTCCTGCTCACACCACAAGAAAAACTCCCTTTGCTGTAACTGAGAGAGAGAAATCTAATAAACAATCACAGAACACAAAACTACAGGATGACAGATTTAGACTAAAAGCATACTTTCTTATTTTTAGATTATTATTATTCTTTCTCCCTCAAAAAGAAAAAAAATACATGAATGACAAATAAATAAATCTAAAGCAAAACTCCAAACAAATAAATGCTGATGTTTGAGTCTTTTGGAATGTAGCAATGAAAATATACTCAGCCCATCAAATTACACATTCAAAGCCGACTGAGTTCAATATTTGAATTATGAATTAGACAACTCTATTAAGGCAGAGATAATTTCGTCTTAAAATTAAATATTAATTTCCATAAAGCACTTCTCTTCCCTTCTTCTTTAACTTCAAAACCATTTTACATTGCAGTCAGCAGAAGCAGTTAGGTATTTCAGTTATCGGTAGTTTCTACACGGAAAGTGACCTGCGCCAGCCATTGGTGCTCTCTTCTGAGTCTTCTACTAGGCAATGCCACACACAAGTCCAGAGAAGAGGGTTGACCCTTTTCCTAGCTTTCTCAATTTTGCATGGCTTTTTGGTTTGATTATATGATCATTTAAATTAAAAGATAAATAACATATTAATCAGAAATTAAATTAAAGGCAAACTCTCATTCAAACATCAACTGTTTGCAATGGGGTGGAACACAATTCTGGTGGGGACCATACCTCTATGGCATGCCTGCACATTAGCTTTATTTTCATCTTTTTTGGCTAATTTATTTATTTTAAAAAGAAAACAAACAATCTTTTTTTCATTTTACATACCAATCCCAGTTCCCACTCACTCCTCTCCTCCCCTTCCCTCTATCTAACTCCCCTACTACGCCCACCACCCACTTCTCAAAGCGGGTAAGACACATTGCTTTGGGGAAGGTCCAGGGCCCTCCCTACTATAGGCTGAGCAAATTATCCATACAAAGAGAATGGGTTCCAAAAAAGCCAATACAAGCAGTAGGGATAAATCATGGTGCCACTGCCAATGGCCCCAAGTTCTTCCCAAGCCATACAACTGTTACCCACATTCAGAGGCACTAGTTTGGACCCTATGCTGTTTCCTTGCCTGGCTGGCTGGTGTTGATGATCTCCCATTAGCTCAGGTAAACTGTTTCAGTGGGTATACCCATCATGGTCTTGACCTCTTTGCTCACTCTTCTCACTCTTCTTAAATCAAGACCAGGTGAACAGTTTAACTAGACCTATAACATGCAAGGAAATAGAAGCTGTCATTAAAAGCCTCTCAATGAAAAGAAGCACGGGGCCAGATGGTTTCATTGCATAATTCTACCAGAACTTCAAAAATGAGCTAATGGTGTGGGAGGTCCAAGGGGAAATGGTATGGGAGGTCCTTCTGGCTATGTGTTGTTTTTACTGGTTAATAAATAAAGACACTGCCTTGGCTTGTTGATAGGGTAGAACTTAGGTAGGTGGAGATAAATGGACTGAATGCTGGGAGGAGGAAGGTGGAATCAGATAGACACCATGGAGCTGCCAGAGTTAGACATGCTGAATCTTTGCTGGTAAGCCACTGCCACGTGATGACATACAGATTAATAGAAATGGGTTAAATAAATATAAGAGTTAGCCAATAAGAAGCTAGATCTAATGGTCCAAGCAGTATTTTAATTAATACAGTTTCTGTGTGATTATTTTGGGGCTGAGCAGCTGGGAATCAACAAGAGGCTCTCCCTCTTCCTACAAGCTAATGCCTTTGTTACTCAAAATGTTCTACATAAGAGAAATAGAAAAAAACATTGCCAAACTCTTTTTATGAGGCTACAGTTACCCTGATACCAAAACCACACAAGGAATCAACCATGAAAGAGAATTGCAGAACAATCTCACTCATGAACATAGATGCAAAATACACAATAAAATACTGGCAAACCCAGTTCAAGAACACATGATAAAATCATCCACCATGATCAAGTCAGCTTCCTCCCAGTGATTCATGGATGGTTCAACATACCAAAACTTATCAATGTAATTCACCATATAAATAAACTGAAAGAAAAAACACATGATCACCCCATTAGATGCTGAAAAAGCATTTGACAAAAACCAACACCTATGATAAAGGTCCTGGAGAGATCAGAAATATAAGGAACATATCTAAACATAATAAAAGCAATATACAGAAAGCTTACAGTCAACAACAAATTAAATGGAGAGAAACTCAAAGTGATCCCACTAAAATCAGAAATAAGACAAGACTGTTCATTTTCTCCATATTTACTTAACATAGTTCTTGTAGTTCTGACTAGAGCAATAAGACAACAAAAAGAGATCAAGGAGATACAAATTGAAAAGAAAGAAGTCAAACTTTCATTATTTGGAGATGATATGATAGTATACATAAGTGACCCCAAAACGCTTCTAGGGAATTTCTACAGCTGATAAATACCTTCAGTAATGGGGCAGGATACAATATCAACACAAAAATAAATCAGTAGCCCTCATATATATAAATGATGAAGCTGAGCGAGAAATCAGAGAAACATCACCCTTCACAATAGCCCCAAATAACATAAAATAACATAATAGCCACAAATAACATAAAATATTTTTTATATTTATTATATATACATATATTATTTATATTACCAAAGAAGTGAAAGACCTGTTCAACAAAAACTTTAAGTCTTTGAAGAAAAAAATTGAAGAAGGTACCAGAAAATGGAAAGATCTCCCATGCTCTTGAATAGGTAGGATAAACATAATAAAAATGGCAATCCTACTAAAAGCAATCTACAGATTCAATGCAATCCCCATCAAAATCCCAACGGGAGACTTCACGGACCTTGAAAGAACAATACTTAACTTCATATGGAAAAAAAAAACAGGATAGCCAAAACAATTCTGTACAATAGAGGAAATTTATTTTCATCTTCACTAGCATCAACTGTCACTGAAAATTACATTGACCTCCCAGCTTAACTCAGCTTCTATGTTGTTCACAGTCCATTCAGTCTTCTAAAGGACAGTTTATGATATGGTAATTTATTGTCAGGGATAGATTTAGAGTGTTTAAAATTTTCCAGAGTCCCCAAAAATCAAATGTTCAGAGAGAAACAAGTCATACACTTATGGAGCACATTTTCTCTCCAACTTGAACAAAACCGTATAAGTAGAATATTCCACTAAAACCAAGAACAGACTGCAGGGTACCTGTTCAACTGCACATGAGAGCGCTAGCAAATCTCTCTCCTCTATACAGTGGAAATTCTCTCAAAATGGTCTTGTATCATGAGCCCTGTGATTTCTTCAGGGGACAAGGCCTGAGAATAGCATGAATAAATTCTCCTTGTGGCAAGTCCCTGGAGAATCTGACATATTTTGGCAAGGCCAATGGACAGTTTGCTGCACAACTTTGGGCATGGCCCCAGAGTCATATGTGCTTGCTTACTGCTTCTAATTTTGCTTTCTCAGAACTATGGGTAAGATAGTTATTACTTAAGGGAAACCTCCCCTGATTCACCTCTGGGTGAACTAGACAGGATGTTGTCAAAAATAAACAGAGGACCTGATTCACTCCCTAAAACCTTTGATGTTTCAAGTGTGACCATGAATTCAGGCTTCTCAAGAAAAGGATGTTTCCTTTCCAATATACCTTGTGGCTAGCCTGGAAGAGTGACAGAAGTTCAGGACAATATTACAAAATTGCATAACTGTTCTCTAGAGAATGAATCTAACTGAAAGAATCTAGGAGAAATATTAATGAATAGATGTTATCAAGAGTTAATTGGAACAATCTAGGAACAGAGAATGAAGCATAATCAAAGAAACCAACAATACCCTCATTTTTGATAGTTGTGCCAATACTGTAGGCAGTTGAGAGGATGACATGAGAACAAGAAAAAAACAGTGCTAATTATTAAGAGTAAGCTTCTACTTATGTAGTCTACAGGATGATAGAAAAAAAACTGGTATATTCCTTATAGGAGATAATGTAGAACAGAATAGTAAAGAATTGACTCAGTCTTGGCTGATGGGTTAATTATGAGAGCTTAGATTAGACTAGAGATAAACATTAACCACTAGAAGCAAACTTTTCTTTTAGTTTGCATGATGCTATAGCTGCAAATGCTGCCAACTGGGCACACTACTCTACCTGTAGGTGTACCCAGTTAGAAACTTCCTTTGATGTTTGCAATACTGCTTATGCTTTTAACATTAGAGCTATGAGGTAAATAAGTAATGGTTACCAGTGGGAAAGTTAGGGTAGGGAAGAGGAAAGAGGTACAGGATCACACTGGCAACCAATAGAACCATTATTAGATACAAGAGGAAACAAAATTGATTGTGAAATTGTTCATGCAAACTATTGAAAATGTATAAATAAAAATGACTCAGGCTATCCCAGGCCACTTGTTTTAAACAGGTGATCATAGTTTCATCCTTGCTCTAACTTCACACATCTGTCCCAAGTCATCAGACCCATGTTGGAGAAAGGTTCCCAAGAGTCTTCAATCCCAGCTTTACCTTTTATGAGGAGTATACCAATCACTACATCACTTGTGGTTTCTAAACCTCAGTGTTTTTTTTTAAAAAAACCTAGCAGGTTATTAATTATTGTCCTTAATATATCAGTATCTACTAAAATGAAAAAGAAAAACTATGTATAAATCTTTTGCATAATTAATGATTAATAAAAACTATTAAGAAAACTTTGTAGATTGTTATAAGTGATAGTGATTGATTCTAGTGTCTGGGCATATCTGTATGGGATGGAGAAAGCCAAAGATTAACATTCATGTACAAAATGTCGTGATAACTGGTGTCCCCCTTTTTGTCCTCCTCCTCCCCTCCTATGTCTACGTTCTTCATCCTTATCTCCTTCCTCTTCTGCTCCCTCTAAGCTTCTCTTTCATCTGTCCTCTTTCCATTTACCTGTCCTTGCCTCTTATCCCCCTTCTGCTAAACCATGTATTTGAACGAAGAGAATCAAGTTAGTTTATTCATCTCATGGCAAACATGACTCAAATCAAAATTTCTATGTTTATAAGGCATTCTGTGAGGATATTATAGAATCTTAATGAAAATTGAGAAACTTTTTTTTGGGAAAACCTTGGTAGTTAAAACTTCAATAAACATCTTCTATACTTACTAATTGGTTTCTGGTATGGCCAAGTCTAAGTCCAATCAGGCCCAATCAGAGTACACTGGATACTGGCTAACAGTTTCTCTCCAATAAAGCCATACAACCTTAACTATTTTATCATTTCTATGACATTCTAGATTCCATAACTTGTCTGAATAACTATACTAGTGTATCTTCCTTACATATTCATCTTGCTTATTGCTTAATAACTATGCTTCTCTTCAACATTATTTTTTGTATTCCCAAGGATGTTGAAGAATGGGGTGGTCATGATTGAAGGTGTCATCTTACTTTATTCAACCAATGAGTTCTAATTTTTTCTAGAAGTTTCTAAACAAGATATCCTTCATGAGCAAATCTGAGCTCAGTTGCAGTTAAATCACTATGGATCTATTAGAAGAGAACTCATTTATGTGTTTCATGCTGGAGACATTTTCATTAAAGGTCCTTTAGAGTTGTAAGTGTATTGACAAAGGCAAAGGGTCATCACTGCTACAAACTCTATTTCACCTACTTTCTACTCATTATTTCATCTCTGTTACTATGCATTATAAGTATCAGAAACTGATTATTTTCAGTATAAAAAGAAGTGATATTGGGTGAGATGCTATTTCCATCTTGAATTTGACACACAAACTGGGTAATGAACCAATAAATAATTTTTAAATATAATATTTCATTTATTCTTTGAGATAGTCATAAAATGCACTATGACAATATTTACCCCACACTCCTTTTAATTTCTCCAGATCTATCCCCAACTCCTTCTTTTGAAACTTGTGTCCATTATTTTGTTTCCATATCTCACATGAGTGAGTCCAATTTGAACTGTTCCTATAAACATTTTTATGTACTCATGAATATGGGGTTACCTACTGAAGCATCATCAACCTACAAGAATACGCAACTGTAGTTTTTGTTTGCTTGTTTATTTTGTTTTATTTTTAATCTTTGCTCATAGCTCTCTTTGGGGGCCCGCCATCCAACTCCCAAATAAATCACATGGAGACTTATTGTTACTTATAAATGCCCAGCCATAACTTGGCTTATTTCTAGACAGATTTTCTTAACTTAAATTATACCATCTACCTTTTGCCTCTGGGCTTTGATATTTTTCCTACATACCTTCTTCACTTACTCATTGCCTTGTTGTGTAGGTGAGTGGCTGGCCCTTGGAGTTATCCTCCTTCTCTCGCTCCTACATCTCTCTCTCACCAGATTTCTCCTCCTATTTATTCTCTCTTCCTGCCAGCATCACCTATCATCTTTCCTACCTTGCTAATGGCCATTAAGCTTTTTATTAGACCAATCAGGTGTTTTACACAGGCAAAGTAACACAGTTTCACGGAGTTAAGCAAATGCAACATCAAAGAATGCAACACATCTTTGCATCATTAAACAAACATTCCACAGCATAAAGAAATGTAAAACATCTTAAAATAATATTCTATATCACAAATAATGAAAGAAAGCTTTCTTTCCCGAAGCCAGCCTGGTCTGCAAGAGCTAGTTCCAGGACAGGTTCCAAAATCACAAGGAAATGCTGTCTTAAAAAGACAAAAATAAAATTTTAAAAAATCTTGCTTTAGAAGCCATTAGCCTCAAATGTCTCCTCAAACTAGGGGTAGAGGTTTCTGAGCTTCTCCCCACTGGGACCTATGCTGCCTAATCATGGGTTTTCAGAAGGTTTGTAGTACCAGACATGTGTTTCCTCTTTATTAATGAACCTTAAACTCAATCATAAATTGGTGAGTTATTTGTATAACATTCATACCACTAGGGCACTTATGGAGATACCTTGTCATGACTGTCATTACTGTAGTTTTCATGGTTCACAGCTGGTAAGACAGCCAATGAATGATTATTTTTTCCCAGAATCCTGGTTATCACTTTCCAGTACTATGAAATCTAGAAAGCAGAGGGGAAGCTTCCTAGTCAGTACCAGCTTAATTTTTCCTTCTGTTGTAACCAAAGAGCATAGTTATGCCAAGTATATGATCTCATCACCAAGTTGTAGTTGGAAATCAGAAGCAATAACAGTGCTGTTAGAAACAACATTCCTTTATGCAAAAAGGTTTTGTTTTTTACCAGCCGCTGATTACTGTGTCTGTTCAATGTGAAAGAGTTGTTTAGAGATATGAAACACAGTTGCGGAGAAAGTAAAAGTCTGAGAAAAGAGATACTCACTGGTTAATTAAGGAGAAATAGATGTATAAATGAGAAGTAAGAGAGGTCATTGAAAAGAGGAAAGGTGCCTAGACAGCTGCTATCCTGAAAGTAGCAATTTGTAAAAAGCTAAGAATAAAAGAAAATATTTTAAGTTAAATAAGTGATGTCTTCTTATTGAAAGATGCGTTTCTGTGCACCTAGACTCCACCATAATTTTAGCAAAGTTCAGAATGCATTCATTTGAAAGTTTACTTACAAACATTGGCTCTTGTCTACATTAAGTTTCTCCCGAGAATTTCAAATTTCTCTCTTAGCCTAGTTAGAACTTTGCAAGATACTATTTATGGTGTTGAGACTGCAGACTCTCTTTTGCTACTAGGGAGATAAAGTCAAATTATAGCTTATATAAAATTAGAAGGAGATAAAGTGTATCCCAGTTAATCTTTCCTTATATTTCCCTCCCATGTGCCCCATCCCTTGGTTCAACCACATTATGAATTTTGTATTCTCTAGGACAATATGAATTGTGAATGGTTATATAAAAACTAAAAAAAATCAAACAAAAATTAATCTTCAAAATGAAAATAACATTAAATAATTTAAATATTGTATAACATATGCTTGTTTGTGTGTATACACAAAGGTATACCAGAGGTTTGAATGAATGATTTTTGCTTTTATGAAAGAAATTACACTACCTTTCTCAAGTATCACTGTTTATATTTTTAAAACATAGTTGTAAACATCAGGTAAGTACCTCTGAGTATGTCTGATTGAGTACTCAGATATTACACTTTGCACTATTTCAGCAAACTATGGCCATGGATGTTCAGAAAGCATACTTTCATTTTAAAATATGAAGTAACGAATATGAAATCTATAGGTCGTTTCTTGAACTAATTTTCAAGGAGCAAGAGAGATGTAACAGATTATATTTTCATGACTTTTGCAAGTATACATAGGAGTAGAGGAAACAAAGTAATTGAGAACATTGAAGTGGGGCTACCTTTTTACATAAAGTTCTAAACTGGCCCAGTCATCAGGATTACTAATGAACTATTATAGATACAAGTGTGATCACTTTGCTGAGAATCCTATGATTCAAAATAAGAATGATCTGATATTGAATGTGTATTTCATCGTACCATGGATATATTACATCAGTACATTGTCACTGTGGCTGAGGCTATCTCTCAGCAATAAATCACTTGACATGCAAGTATGAGAACAGAGTTCAGATCCCCAGGATCCACATAAAATCAGGGTGGGTACAGTAGCCTGCCTGTAATCTCTGCACTCAAAAGGTAAATATAACAGGCCCCCAGAAGAAGCTGGTAGATACATTGCCAGAATCAATGAGCTCTGAGTTTGGGTCAGAGAGCCTGCCTAAATAAATAGAGGGAAAACCACTATGACAGTCTTAGGTCCCCATAGAAGCATACATATGTACATGCACACTAAGTATACACATGTACAAACACATATGCCATATGGCACTTTCACACAGTAAAACCTATCTCCATGCTTTGATTTTTAAATATAATGTATACAATTATTATATTCATGAAGTTTATTTTACTATGTTTGATAGTTGAGTAAGAAAATAAGTAGAAAGATTTACAGACTTTACTAGTGCTTAGTAAACTGTGAATAAAGTTATTAAATGTGTTCTTGGTTGATATTAGTCATGGCCTCTCTCCTCAAGGGGTGTTTGGAATAAGTATAAAACATACAATGTCCTAAAACTGAAAGAAAAAGTGGACACATGCCCGTTCCTAACTCAGGAGTGATCTACAATTGGTAACCAGATGAAAATCTGGTTTTCTCCAAGTAGTCTCACTGGGGAAATAAACTACTATTTTTGCTGTTGTTCTTTGTTTGTTTGTTTTGGGTTTTCAAGACAAATTTTCTCTGTATAGCCTTGGTTGTTCTGAAACAAATTCTGTGGACCAGGCTGGCCTTGAACTCACAGAGATTTGCCTGTCTCTGCCTCCCAAGTGTAGGATTAAAGGCTGTGCCACCACCATCCAGTTGAAATAAACTACAGTCAAGGGTAGGCTGCATGCCCAGCAGTTTGTGGTCAACAGAAAATGAATTCAAAGGCATCTTTGGAGGTTCCTTGTCCTTTCAAGACTTTTTGTTTCTTAAATTTTATCTTTCATATTTTTTATTTCTGTTTTATTTTATTTATATGTTTGTTTATTCATTCATTATTTCTAGGTTTGTTTATTTTCTTTTACCTTATAGATCTTTTGCATATATATTATGTCATCTAGTTTGTGTTTTTATGGGATTCTTGAGTATGGAAATATGTGGATTTTGCATCTATAACTTTCACTTGTGCTTTTTCTTGGCCTCTTTTCCTTCTGTTTCTTTGTTTTTTCCTATTTCAATGTGTTAGTTTTTGTTTTTCATCTTTTATATATTATATGATATTAAATTTTATAATATTATTCATATTGTTATACCTTAAAAACTTGTTTGTTTCCTAATAAGAGATAGAAAGTGATACATTCAGATCGGAGGGGAGGTAGATAGGAACTGGGAGAAATAGAGGAAGGAGAGTTATAATCAGGGCAAACCATTTGAAGAAAACATCTGCTTTCCATAAAAGGAGGGAAAAAACTTCTAAAAACTAAAAAGAAAAGCTTTAAAATCTATTCAACCTTATGACAATGTCTTCTGACTTTCATACATTCATAGAGGTACAAAATTCCTGAGAAATCTTGTATTAGGTAGAGAAAAGATTTTGAAGACACTCTGTTACTATGCTCATTTAGCAAGATAGTATGTTTACCACTGAGGCATGTGAGATTTCCAAACATGGGTTCTTGGTCAGATTCAAAATACAATGTTTGTGATTCCCTGTGAAGTGGAGTTTTAATCTAATCAGAAAGGCACAGGAAACTCTCTTACCATTTGTGCCACTATTGTATTCATGAATATATCTTCCCATCCTGGTTATTGTTGCATTTTACAGGGCTGAACACTGGGAAAACTGTTACTGAATGTTTTCCCTAGCAGCATACATAACATCTTCCAGTAGATTGAATTAGCCAGCAAGGAGACGTTTCTTGTTTACTAGCAACCTCTTCTCTCTATATTCTCTGGATCATGTCTGTTGTGTGCTCAGCAATAGTGTCTTATCAATAGGTTCTAGTTGGCAACAAAGAGTCATGGCAATGGCTCCTATTGTGTTAGAGATCTGTTGCTTCTGAGATGAGCATAATCCTCTGTGTAAGTGTTTCTCTGCCTGTAGGTTATTGCAGCTCTCAGGTGTCTTTAGAGAATTTCTTTGTGTAGTGGATGTGTGGTAAATAAAGAAATTCAAAATTTGAAAGAGAATCATTTTTCTTTAAGACTGTGTTGCTTGATAGGTCAGACAGGCTCCAGTGAATGTCTTACATATAAAAACATATAAATAGCCCAACCTGGAGTTTATGGATTATTGATTAATACAAAATCGTACATTTTGTATTGAGTGGCATATGGATGTAGTGTTGATCTGGATTGAATTATAAGAGATATAGTTGGATATAATCAAAACTTATTGCATGAAATTTTCAAAGAATGAACAAAATGTGTTAATAAAGTGATGGAAAGAATTATGTTAAAGTTATTGAAGGTGAAGTTAAGTTGATTATCCATATTCTTGACCTGATTTCCAATGACTTCTCTTTAAACTTTACTGAAAAAAGTCTCACAGTAATATCTTTCCTCTTTTTATAATCTCTGAGAAATCTGTTAAATATGGTTAATCCAAGTGGATCAGGAAAATCCAGCATGAGAGAAACTGAAAGAAGAGAGTGGTGTGGCGTGAAAATCCTTTATGTTTTACACAGGTCTCTTCTGAACAAAGACTGTGCTGTGAAAAAGATGGTCTTATTATTACATCTAGCCCTGCTAAACTTTACACATCTTTCTTCCTGAAATAGACCCTTGGCATCCCTTTCCTGACAGCATGTACTTTGGAAATTGTTTCATATGCAAACTTGTAGTAGGAATTTGACAACTCCCTTTCATGATTGAAAGAACTGCTTTATTTAAAAATTGCATTTGGATATAAAAATGTATAAATGTACATATGGATTATTCTTCTGGTACATTTTAAAAGGTAGTATTAACATTTTGGTTGGACTAGGAAAGCATAGATTATCGATAAAAGATACAAAAATAATACAATAAATAAAAATAATAAAAAACAATAAAAAAAAAACAAAAAATGTCTTTCAGGAATCTGTACCATATGAAGATGCTGAGGCATTTGTGTCAATTACAAGGACCAAGAACAGAACAATCACATGACTATACTGGTCTCTAATGCACTGTTTTCTTCCAGTTCAATTTCAATAAAACATGTTCATTTTATTAGTAGAATTTTAAATGTGAGGAAAACCTGTCCTGAGCAGAACGTATTTTTAGGACATCCATCTTAGTGTTGAGAATATTATATTCTAGTAAGTTAACTTACAGTAATTTGAAATAAACTCTGAGGCTAGGGAACACACTAAAATTAATGAGAGTGCATACAATTTCAGTTCATCCCACTAAACCCCATACTATAAAGTAGTAATGAACAACCTAATTTTAATAGCATTTAATAACAGCGTGACATGTAATTTTGCAGTTCCTTTGACATGTGTCAGTAGAAAATTGTCTACGAGCACCATTAACCCATTTCCAATAATGTGTATTGCCACTTGACTGTGGCTTACTGGCATGAGTCTAAGCAGCGTCAGTCTTGGCCAGGAGAATCATGGCATCTGCCACACTACCTTCTTCCCAGCATTCTGTTCTGTCTACCCCACCCACCTAAGGGCTGCCCTATCAAAAGGCCAAGGCAGTCTCTTTATTTAACCAATGAAAGCAACAGAAATACAGAAGGACCTCCTACACGACAGAATTACCCAGAGGGCCTTTTTATTTTATTTATTTGTTTCCACTTTAAAACCAAGTCTCCAAATTACACAGTTCCTGGACAGGTATTATCTTTCTTTAAGTAAAGATGATATCCAGTTCTCCATCTCCAGGAACTTATCTCATTCCATGTAACATTTTCATCATCATCTCCTGTCACAGCCCTGATCAACTCAGAAGCTCTCCGAACACCATACTTGCATTTTTTTTTCCTTTTTGACCTTGTGTTTCCCTAAGAAGAGAAGCACAAGTTTGGAATTCTGGTGACCTAAATTGTCACTTCTAATTATTGTAAATACAGATGAATGAAGAAAAACTTTATGAAACTCATTCATTTTATGCATATTTTTATTAATTCCTTGAGGATTTCCGACAGTGTATTTTAAAAGAATTTAACTCCCCCAATCCTTTCCATAACAACCCTCTCCACCGCCCCATCACTTCTCATTCAACCTTCAGATTTCTTCTTGCACTTTTAAAAAATTTTCCTTTCCTCATTGAGTCCAATTGATTTCATCCAACTCCTTTTGGAATTGAGGCCTTCCCTGGCAGGTCATCATGTCATTATTCAAAATGGACTCTTCTTCTCTAGCAGCTTTCAAAGACAGCAGTTTTCCTGTTGCTGATTGGATTTCATTCCCACCTCCTCCTCTCTGGACTGGTGCTGCTGTTGCCGGAAGGTGTATAGCTAACAACTACCCGCCTACGGGGGCGTGGCCTCATAGACTATTTACCTGGATGCGAAGGTGTGTCTGGCCCTCTTCCTCTCTGCCTTTCTCCCCTTTTCCCCTGGACCCCGGTTTTGCTGGTTCGGTTTGTTTGGATCTCATCTTTATCCATTTTTCACACAGAGAATCCTGATTTATAAGTTTTATCTATTAATAAATACCTGTGTATTTCTTAGTTCTGAACTAGTGTGGGATTCCTTTTATTAAGTGCCAGATTTCTCCACGTTCAGACTGGGATTTTGTTCACCTAAGCTTGCTCGTATTCTGTGTATGAGTCCCAATAACTATAAATTCTTATTTTTAACTGCCCCGTTGTGTCTAGAAAAACTTTTTTGCTCTTATCGACCATCTTGGATTATACAATCTTTTCAATCGCTTTTCCATGAAGATTCCTGAGCCTTAGGCAGAAAGGTTAAATATGTATATCCCATTTAAGGCTGAGACCTCAATAGCCCCCTTTTCTTTGTACTGACCATGTGAGGTTCTCTGTGTTGTCATCTACTGCAAATACAAGCTTCCCTTGTGAGGGTTCAGACACTCTAATCTATGGCTACAACAAATATTCATCAGGAGTCTATTTAGCAGAATAATGGTATTTAGTTCTCCCTTAGGCTATGAACTAGCAAACTACAGGTTCTTGGTCTTTTAAGAGTTTCATCTCATGGAGTTCCTTCTCAAGTCATTAGATCTAATCAAAGAGTGGTTGGTTATTTCAATGACACATTTGCCATTATTGCACCGGTAGACAAATCTTGTTATGTTAATCATTGCTGTGGTTGCCAAGGTTCACAGATGGGTAAGATTAATGAGTAATTTATCCCTTCACTCATATGCATGTAATTCAGCGACAGGAAAGATAGTCAGTACCGAAGCTTCTAAGTGAGTACTGGCTCCATAGTCCCATGTTCTGTGACTCAATATGTTTGTGATAAGACAAATGACACCGTGAAAAATGGAAAGTAATAAGGTCTTTTGATTGCTGAGCCACATGTGATAAGAGGAGGAGGGGAAGATGTGGACTGTAGAAGTGGAGCTGATTGAAAAAAAATATATTGTGTGTATGTATACAGTTTTCAAATCGTAGAAGTAAATAAATAAACCAATAAATAAATAAAGCATTTTAAAAATAAAATTTAAAAAATTGAACAAATCCCACAATAAGCACATGGGGAATGGAATTATGTCTCCAAGAGATATTTCAAGCACACCAGATCTCTGAGGCAAGCATCAAAATTGATGATCATCAAGTAAAATGATGTGTGCTATCCTGAGGAAAAATATAAATGAAACACAAAGCTTAGAAGAAGCTTCATGAGCTGACTTTAAGACTCCACACACATGATTTATATAAACCCATGAGGGTCATGCATCATTATCTTTCCAAAATTTATTTCCTCCATGTTTATGATTTTATTTACTGAACATCTTTAAACTCTTAAAGAAGCTTATTGTAATATAGAAGTACCCATCTTATTTAACTACAAAGAATAACTTTTTGATCAAACATAGTTGATCATGGCATTATATCTTATTCCACAGAGAACAGCATGAAGAGGTTAGTAGGAGAAAAATGATACTCAGTTTTGCATTTTCCATTGAAAATCAATATGTGGTTCTGCTAAATAAGTCACCAGCAGTATATAGGTAGTTATTTGTGCTTGAAGAGCCTGTTTTGAAATGACACTGTAGCTATATAGGCACACACAAAAGCAGAACAGAAAGGCGAAAAGGAACAAATTACTAATAAACTTTTCTGAGTACCTATTCAATTACCCCCAAATTATTCATATGTATGAACAAGTCAAAATATTCTAACTGAAAATACTTTGAGTTTGTGGGGTTTTTTTGATATTCCTCTAAAAATTTACAAAATTTTTAAAATATAATCTTTCAATAAAACTTTTAAGGAATTTTGTATGTTGAGTTTAATTTTGGAAAGTATCCTAAAGATTGGGCATTTATATTGGATAGCAACAGAGTAATGGAGAAAGATAGTCTGATATCTTGTTACAACATTTGTTGTCCATTATTGACTGATGTTGCTAAGGCATAAATTTGAAAGAGAGCAAGACAAGGTATATAGGAGGGTTTGGAGGGTTGAAAGGAAGGGGAAATTATGTAATTATGTTATCATTTCAAATAATAAACCATTTTTAAAAACACATTGATGACCTAATTGCTGTGAAACAATTTGTACACTGTAAATATATTGCACTTATTGGTTAATAAAAGAGATGACTGGCCAATAGCTGGACAGGTAGGGGTTAAGAGTGACTTGCCAGCAAAAAGTGAGTGCTGGAAAGAATGGTGGAGTCTCAGGGTCCTGGAGAGATGTGGAGAGAAGAAAGAGAAACATGTGGTGTTGAGAAAAGTACCATCACATGTTGTCTGAGTTTTTTGTCCTGCCCAGTTCCCGCAATCGTTAAGTCCCAAAGAAATCACAAAAAGGTCTACATTAATTATAAACTGATTGGCCCATTAGTTCAGGCTTCTTATTAACTCTTACAAATTATATTAGCCCATTATTCTAGTATATGTTAGCCACATGACTCGGTATCTTTTTCAGTGAGGCAGTCACATCTTGCTTCTTCTGTGTCTGGGCTGGGACTGCTGAAGGAACTTTCTTCTTCCCAGAATTCTCCTGTTCTCATTGACCCACCTTACTTCCTGTCTGGTTGTCCCACCTATACTTCCTGACTGGCTACTGGCCAATCAGTATTTATTTAAAATATAATTAACAGAATATAGACAGTTGTCCCACACCAAACACATGGCATAAGGTAGATAAGAAATATGGGTTCATTTAAGCTGTAAGAGCTAGTTAGTAACAATTATAAGCTATTAACAGAGCATTTATAATTGATATTAAGTCTATGTATGGTTAGTTGGGAGTTAGCTAGAGGGACTAAGCTGACCAGTAGTCTCAATAAAAAATTCCATCTACACCTTAAGTTGATCATCAGTATTCCTAAGTACTTTTCAGTTTTGGACTTCTATTATTTTCACAATCAACGTTTGAGGTTTCAACTATTGAAAACTTATTCTTATGACTGCATAATAACTATAATAATATTGAGGTACAGAATTATTTCTATCATTTCTCCAAAAATAGTACAAATAGAGTAAATAATTGACTGTGTAAACTTGTCCTACCCTCTTAGCCATACTGCATACAGCCTGATTTCTTCTTGTAAACCTCCCTTGTTCCAAATATCCAATGGTCACAGAAAGGGGTAGGAATCAAGTAAGATCACTGTATAAATAATTTTCACAGCAACAGTAGAAAATGGGATAGAGCACTAACTAGGTATAGTGCACTACTAATTCCTAGCCAGGATTTTGTTTACAGGGGTTTCCAAGACTGTGTAGCCTAGAAACATACATATTGCTTCAATTAGGGGTAAAAATTTGAAGAATTATTAAACAAATATTTAGTTTGCCATTTTTTAAAGTGGTTAAAAAGAGATCTCATCTCTGGGACTGAATTTGGAAATCATCATTCCAGGACTCTCAATGTACCTTTGTTAAGCAATATTGTTGTATGCCAAGTCTCATACAAACCTCAAGCTAGTTTTTAAATTTCACATGTATGAGTAATGAGCAGTTTCCTGCATATCCTGTATTTCTTACCTTGAAGAAATATTATACAAAAAATAAATAAATAGTATAAGGTACAAGGTTTGTGGCAAGGTAGTCTCAGATTGTAGCAAAGAGACCCTGTGACCAAAGTGATCCCCGTTGTAGAAGAGATGACCTGAAGAGTTGACAAAACATTTCCAGGAAAGACATTCCTCCACCTCCATTTTATGACACTGTTCTCTGCCCAAGAAAGTGCTAATGAATCAACAAGTTCCTTCATGCTTTATCAATATGAGAAAGCAATACTTCTGCCTGACATTTTAAGAATTACATTCTCTGGATCCACAGTCTAACTGTTCATTACAGATCCAGATTGAATCTTTGAGTAGTAAATCATGCCATTCATGCTTAGGGCACTGTTGCTGTCTAGATGAGAATGTCAATGGGATAAAATTAACAGTGCAGCATGTTAATAAAATAGGAAAATTGAAGCATGACTTTTAAATATGATAATAGCCTGACCCATATTGTCCTTATTTTCTGCAAAAGAGGTATTTTCCCTAAGTATGTAAGAATAACAGCGACAGTAATGAAACTGGAAATATGACAGATGTTAATAAATTAAGATGGTCCACTATCACTTATAAAATTGTACTTCTTTGTTGCCCATGCACTATTGATGAGCTTGCAGTGTTTTAGTCCTCTTTAATTTATGATGAAAGAGTTTTATTTCTTTCAGCAACACTGGCTGTAATTTTCTTATCTATCTCTAGGATGGTTTAATACCTTCATTAATCCACACATCATAAAGCAGGAAGTGATTCTGATTCCAGCTCAGGTAATTCCTGTCCCAGAAAACAGGAAGTTCTGCTTTCTGCCTCATTCAAAGCTAGAGTCAGGTTCTTCATGATCTGTAATGATTACACAGAGAGAATGAATACAGTTGGGAGTCCCTTGCTAATATCCATTTATAATTGAAATGATAGACATTTGACAAAGGATGAAAGCAATAATGAATTGAATTCAATTTTTTTTTTCATCCAAATCAAGCAGAACTTTCTGGAGCTTCTCCCTTCATCCCTTGCTCCTTTCTATGTTCAGAACCTCTTACTTTCTAAGCAAGCAGTATGACAGAAAGCTGCTTCTTCACACAGATTCTGTTACTTATTCCAGGGCCTTGGAACTCATTATCTTCTGTTCAGAAGAACCCCTCTGCCCCCACCACCAAGAACTACCTTAAGCAGTATCATTTCAGGAACAGAGGGACATTTATAATGCTATAGTAATAAATAGTTCAGTCTCCTAGTGATATGCCTTACAATGGAACTACAATATCCAGTGCTTAATAAAGTTACTGTGACATGAAGAGAAATATGGACTATGAAGGAATGGGAGCTCACTGATGAGCTGGAGGGTTAGTCATATTTTAAAGACAGAAAGACTGGCAATTTAGGCCTACCAACTATTTGGGAAATGATGGATTCTAGTTGTATCATAAAATAGTATAGATTTTAATGCCAAGGAGGCAAGAGTAAAAATTTTAAAATGAGGAAGGAGGAGACATAGTCAAAAGAGAAACAGTAACATGATTTGAACGGAAAATACATATTACTCCCATCTGCCATCCTTGCCTCTTAAAGATGTTGTTTATCTGTCAAAAATATATCTCATGCAGAATTCCAAGAATACCTCAGAACTATTAATAACACAAACTTTTGGGCCAATAGTTCCCATTAATCAAAGAAATGTAGACATAATCTATGATAACAACCTGTTTATCATACATCCCAATAAATTGTGTTAGTTTGGTGGGAAACATTAAATGTGGCTTTGAAACGATATTGCTGCATTTTAACTCTGCAATGGACCAACGTAGGCAGTTCAGAATGCATGCTCTAATGACAATGATTTTGAGACACCAATTTATTTTGATTGAAATATTATATTTTCTAAAATAAAAATTAAATTTGGATGTAGTATAATATGACAAAGAGTCCTGGAGTCCAAGGTAGACTGAAAACTTGAATATTTGAGAACCATAACTGTCATTAAGCTAAAATCTAAGACAAGGTAAAACAATAGTGAAGCCTGGGAAAAAAGATAATAAAATCATTTTGTATTTTTTTCTTTGTTTTGATAATTTCATACATATGTAGAATGTAATATGATAATAGCTAACCCCTATTTCGCTATTCCAAATCCCCTCTTATGCTCCCAGCATGTCCAATTACGTGTGTGTGTGTGTGTGTGTGTGTGTGTGTGTGTGTGTGTGTGTAATTTATATGTGTGTTCAACTAGTGCAGGAATAGATGAATGAATGTGGGGTCATCCAGTGGAGTATGGGAAAGTAACCAGTAACAATATTCTCAATAAAGAATGATTCTCTCTCCCCAGCAAATACCTACCACCAGTAGCTCCTCAGCATGGGGTGAGGCCTGAAGATTACTTATTACTAACATGTATAGTGATATTTATGTATGTTTTAATAAATAAAGCTTGCATGAAGATCAGAAGATAAAGCTTATCAACCACAGGCCAGGCAAAGCCGCCATCCACCTTTAACCCCAGGATTTAGGAGAAAGAGTTAGTAAGATCTCTATGAGTTCAAGGACACACAAGATCAATGCAGAGAGAGATTCAGGTGGTGGTGGATCACACCTTTAATCCCAACACTAAAGCAGAATACAACACTAGAGGAGACAGAGGCTCAGGGCTCAGTCTGCAGTTGCCCAGCCTTGGTAGAGGTAAGACTTCTCTAGTGACTTGACTATTTTGCTTTTCTGATCTTCAGATTGATCCCCAATATCTGCCTCTGGGTTTTTATTATTTGTGCTACACCTATGCCTGGATTTGTTGACTGGCCTTATCATTTCTTCTACTTGTTCATTGTAGGCCTTCAATCCTGAGTGAATGGAGTTCTATTTAGAAAATTCTTTTCAGTACGTATAACTACCAGGTACCACTGATGTTTTCTTCCGGCACTTTCAGGTTTCATATTGAGGTCTTTCACACACATTATCAAACATATGATGTCTGTCTTTCTGAACTTGAGTAGCCTCATTTAGTATCATTTTTCAAGTTCCATTCATTTATCTACAAATTTCAATATTTCATTTTTTTATATCTGAGTAATAGTCTACTGTATATATGTGTCATATTTTTCTCATCTATTTATCTGTTGATGGACAACTCTATTTCATAGCTACTTTGAACATAGCAGCAATGAAAATCTATGTGCAAGTGTCTCTATGGTAGAATATGAAGTCTGTTTAGTGTCTGCCTAAGCGCAGTGTAGCTGCCTTTATGACTGTTTAACTTCTGGAGTTTGGAGAAAATTCTAGATGGTTTCCAAAGTATCTACTGCTATTTCTATTCTCACCAATATTATATCTCAGTTTCTCTTTCTCCACATACAAACCGGGATTTGTTGCAATTGTTCTACTAATGAGGGTTGTTCTCAATGGTTTGTGAGGAATCCTAAAGTGGTTTTAATTTGCAATTCACTGAGAGCTATGATGATTGAAATATTTTGAAAAGTGTTTCTTAGCCCTTTGCACATATTCTGTGAGAATGTTCTGTTCCATTCCATAGTCTGCTTTTGAAAGTCAAAGACAATGTGAAAATAGCTCATCTTTCATGTGTCATGGATGTCAATATCACACATCACCCTGATGAAAAATCCAAAGATAAATTTTAGGGCTTTCCAACAACTCCCCTTACTTTGAGGATGTAAGTATTTGATATGCATTTTTGTTTCTCAGGCAAGTGACACAATCATAGGAGGAAAGATAACAGCAAGCATTGCTGCGGGAGCTCCTTCCACTCTTTCAGCCAATAGCCTTTAAGATACCAGGCCACTAGGGCGTGGTCTCTTTCATTTTAAAAAGCAGTGTCAGCCCTCCGCCTGCTCACTTGCTTCCGGCTCCCATTCAGACTGCTAGACTCTGTTTCCTGTTTGTAATGAGAGGACTGTGGTTTGGGACATTGATCTGTAAGTTTTTTCCCCTCCAATAAATAACCCCTTTTCATAATAATTTCCAAACTGGTGTGGGATTGTTTTGTGGCATTATCTGGCGCCCGCATTATGAAAGAAAAGGAGAACATTGATACTACAAATTGTTAAGCTTCAGAATTTTGAAAAAAATAGGAAACCGCTGTGCTTTTGTAACAAATTCTCCTGTAGTTCATTAAGGACGTTCTTCCTACCTGTTGGCCCATTTCCTTTCATCTGTGAGTCCAGCAATCTTGTGTTTCTAACATTCACAATTTAGTGCTGGTTGATGGATTACATTCTATCTGGATATTTCACTTCATATTGGCATTATTATTGGCGTATTAAATCTATCAATCTAAGTTTGAAACAAAGTCTGAAAGCAAGCATGCAGAAATGAAAGCTAATTTACGTCACCTGACCTTAGTTTCTGAATGTTATAACTGGAAAGTGACCTGAGATTTCACCATGGCCATTCTCTTCATCCCATGGTTCTTTCATGCCACTGAGATAGCAGCAATTGAGAATTATGTTGTGTCTACTCCCTTTCCATGCTCTCAACTTTCTCATTCTTTTCTTAACTTTGTTCTTTAAGAGAAGCATATTTTAACTTTGTTCTTTAAGAGAAGCATATTTTGATAAATTGTGATAACCGCTGTGCTTTTGTAACAAATTCTCCTGTAGTTCATTAAGGACGTTCTTCCTACCTGTTGGCCCATTTCCTTTCATCTGTGAGTCCAGCAATCTTGTGTTTCTAACATTCACAATTTAGTGCTGGTTGATGGATTACATTCTATCTGGATATTTCACTTCATATTGGCACTTAGTTGCACTAGCACCCATTTACAAACAAAAATAACTCCCCCCTCAATGTGGGTACATATTTCTTGTCTCTGAATAAAGAGTGCTATTTGAAACTCCATTTTATTGCCTTTGCTTTCTACCTGGCTATTATTCTTTGATTTGTCTGGAAAGTGTAGCCTTGCTTTAAAATATTAATCTTCACATTTTAATCTTCTGATAATCTTTCTCAAGTAAGGTCAATCTCTACAGTCATAATATAAATATTTTACACTTGCTGTTCTTGCTCTAGTTGACATATGTTAGCACAGAGGTATGCTACAAACCTCACAATGTGCTGTTATTTTAGTTTTTAAGAATAAATCTTCATTCATTTGTCTAATGCAAACGTGACCTTACATGCTTATGCCTATAATCCTCATTGTCACCTCTCTCTCTTCATTTGTGTAGGTCCCTTTCTGAGCAAGCTGTTGTGGCCTTTGCTCTGCAGAGTCTCTTTTGCTATTTCCAGGACCTCATGTCTTCTGGTGAAAATTCTCTCAGCTTTGATTTTCTCAAAGCACCTTCATGCTGTTTTTCTTTCTGAGGAATATTTTGAATGGATGCAAAATTCTAGGTTGACCTTTGCTCCCTCTTCTAGCTACTTCAAAGAGATAAACACATAATTTTCAGATAAGAATTCAGTAAAAAAGCTGTGCAGCCATGCCCTCATTGTTCCCTGTCCTTACCATTGCTTCAAAGCTTTGTTTTTCCCTACTAGTCAAACAGCTCATGTGATGGCTCTCCTTGTCTGGTATTCTGTCAAGTATAATTGAAATTATTTTGTCACTTGTATGGTTTTCCTTTAGTTTTGATAATCAGCCATCACATAATAAAATATTGGCACAAACCAACTTTCCAGATTAACTATTGTTGTTTTCCAGAATAGGATGGATTCTATTCCCTTTCTTCTATGATTTAGTTGTTCAGCTAAAATGTGTGCTATCAAGTCTACAGTTTTCATAGTTTTTATAGTGTTTCTTTCAAAAAAGTCTATTGTTTTGCAACTTCCATCTTGACATTTGTTTCATCTATATTAAATGTGTATGTATGTGTATTCCCTGTATGTACATGTATGTGGTACTTATCTGTGTGCATATGCATCTTCACATGTATGTGAGTACACATTGTGAAGTTGATGTTGGGTGTCTTCTTGAATCATTCTCTACCTTATATATTAATGTAGATTCTCTTTATGAATCCAGAAGTCAGTGATTTTGTAGTTTAGTTAATTAACATGCTCAGATGGCCACATGCTTCTACTTCTGGAACACTGGCATCATAAGCAGGCCATTAATTCAACCAAAATTGACATGGGTGCTATAGTCACATTTTATCCACTGAGAACCATCTTCCTAGACTCTTTTATACACACACACACACACAGTAAATTAATATATGCATGCTTATATAAATTACCAATTGAATAATGCAAATGAGTTTATTTGTACAAAGCAAATAGAATACTTGCTGCATGTTTATATGCACATCACTAAAACACACAAATTCTTTCTAAAACATTATCACTAGTATTGATTTTTCTGTTTCCATTATCTGATTTTATTTCTTATTTGGGAACATGTGCTCTAGTTCATGATCTATCTAGTAACTTCTAACAAGTGAGAATATTGAATCTATTATTGAATATCTAGATTTTCTTCTATTTATTTAAGGAAATAAAATAATATTTTTCATTGACAGAAGTTTTCATTTGAAGAATTTTAAACTTGATTAAAATGAATGTAGAGTAGCCATTTCTTAGACACATCTGGGTGTAGAATCCAAAACAAAAGATTTTGAGATTTTCTCATCCACATTCTTGGTCTATCTATAAGTCACCTTACTCTGACTTATCAGAAACCAAAGCATCTACTTCATTGCCTTGTGATTGTTTGGTGCCTGCTTCCTTCGGTGTAGATTCTTCATTTTCAAAACCTCACTGGAACCATGCAGCTTTAGCTTATGTTAGGATGCTGATTACTGGACCACTTGGATGGTTAGACAGTTTTCCTAGGCTCAGCTTCCAAATAACTTTCTTTTTGTACCATGCCTCATGAGTCTGAGCTCTTTCTGCCTCTGCCTCAAACATCCAAATCCTCTTAGAAGTAACAGCCTCAGTGTTATGTTGGCTTCTCTTTCCTTACCCGCTTAGGCCAGAGTTCAGTATATATCCCCAGAATATATCCCCAGAAGCCCAGCTGGATCATGGTGACTTTCATTCATTTTTGCTTCATTCGATATAGAGTTCCATGGTAGTTAGTATCCAACATCTGAAAATATGTTGGTGGCTTCTATATGTCTCCATTCTGATCAAGCAGCTATTGTACAATGTAAATAAATGACTAAATTTTATTTATTTCTGTATTTATTTATTTATATTTTTATTCATTTTACACTCCAACCACAGTTCTCCCTCTCACCCCTCCTCTGACTCTCCAACTGCTTTCCCAGCCCCATTTTAAAAACAATAATTTTAGATTACAATATTGAAAACTAACTCTGTAAGAGTTTTCTATGATGCTTGTTGATTCCAAACTTCATTTCTTTATTTCTTGTTCATCAGTGCTGCTGCATGAGTTGATCAGTTAATCTCTCAGTGGTCTAGTTTCCTTGTTTCCAATAAGGATGTAAAGAGCACTTTCCTTGTGAACTATTGTGCATAGTAGGTAAGGAAGCTTGTAAAAAAAATGTATTCAGTAGTCTGAACGAGCAAGTGCTAAATATTGATAGAGAATTAAAATTCAGGAAATTTGTACTAACTTTCCTCATTTCCTTTTCCAGTCCTAGCATGGAATCTGCCTTACCTTCTCAGCTTCTCACCAACTCCAGTCTCTCATTCTCTCTTCCATGTCAACAACACTCCTACTGTATTTCTAGCACAAATGATACTGAGAGGCACTCCAATCTCATATAGGTTTTAATTTAGAACAATGGATGCCCAGGTGAGAGATTTGCTTCCCTGAATGGAAGGAAATTTATTGTTATTATTAAGCGTTATATAGTTTCTTGTCATTACTAATAATAACAACTCTCTTGTTATTATTATCAGTATGTAAAATAATTATAATAATATTTTCTTGTTATCATAATAATTGTAAATGGAGGCTGCTTGTTCATTTCCCAGCCACATAGTCTCAAATAATTACAGACACTATATTAATTAAAATACTGTTTGGCCGATGTCTCAAACAAATTTCTAGTTAACTCTTACATCTTGAATTAACCTATTTCTGTCAATCTATGTATCCACAAGGCTGTGGACTACCAGTAAGGTTCCAGTGAGCATCTGTTTCCTTCAGCAGCTACATGGCATCTCTCTAATTCTGCCTATTCTCTCTACATATCTCTGTTCAGATTTTATGCCTGGCATTGTTTTGTTATGCTATTAGCTGAAACAGCTTTATTAATTAACCAATAAAAGCAACACATATACAGAAGAACTTCCCATATCAAATAATAGAATATTATTCTTGTTCATAATTGTATTTTTGAAAATCTGTTAGAATTTTTTGCTTGGGATGCACATATTAGTGAATCTAGAATGTCATTAATGCACTTAGCATGAAGAAACCAATCACATTCTCTCTTCCTTGGTATTCTATTTAGTCTTCCTAATAAATTAATTTGAACAGTATTTATCATGGAATCAATAATTGATAAGCTCACATTAAATTTCAAATTTGTTTAATTCTAATTTGTTACAAACTACAATTTCCTTCTCATTTTTATACCCTAAACCTATGAGTTAACAATTTATAACAAAATTTACTTTATGGATTTAAATTTTTAGGTGTTTGTATATGCTGTATTTTAAATATGAAACAAACTCTGGTCTCAGTTTCTTTCCTTTGTAGAAACTTTTAATATATACATAGTGAACCAGTAAGAGCTTAGCTTTGTAATTAGATTTTTATTTACCATTCAAAAATTTGTTTATTTTATCTTCAATGTTATTTTCCTTCCAGTAAAGATAGTTTCATCTTTTGATGACAATATTGGGATTAGATGCAATCAGATTAGATTTAATAAATGGAGAATTATTGAGGGAGATTCTCTCTCAATAAAAAAGAACAAACAAAGGAAATAATAATTGAAAAGAAAGCAAAGATGAAGATGGAAGCAAAGAAGAAACAAGAGGGAGAAAAATGAGAAACCAGAAGGAGGGGAGAGGTATAGGAAGGAAGAGAATCAAGTTAAAGCATAGTAACAGAAACTCTTAGAGGAAGTTAGAGCTAGACCAGAACAATTTAACTTGACAGGTAGTGAGCAGTAGGCTCAATGAGGACAATATGAAGAATTCCCAGGCCTTCACTCTATGGACTCTCACTTTTGTGATATTTTCATTAATGAACTTAAATTTTCTAAAAATCAGTAGAAAATATCCGTTATTTTATTTCAGAAGGAAAAATGAGTATCATATAATTTTCATTTCTCTGTCTCTCTCTGTCTCTCTGCCTCACTTTGTCTCTCTCTGTCTCTTTCTCTTTTGATTGTTTTTTTTTTTTTGAAACAGGGTTTCTCTGTGTAACAGACCTGACTTCCCTTACTTTTCACTCTGTAGGCCACTCTGGCCTCAAACTCATAAAGATCTGACTGCCTTTGTGTCCTGGGTGCTGGGATTAAAGGCATATGCCAAAGTTTTCAAATGTTGTTAACTCACTCGTGTGGGATTTTTCCAGCTTCTTTATATAGGCATTCATTGCTATGAACTTTCCTCTTAACATTGTTTTCACTGTGTCCCATAATGAATTTGGGCATGTTCTGTGATCATTTTCACTGAATTTTAGGTAGCCTTTAATTTCTTCCTTGACCCATTGATGATTCAGGTGAGCATTGTTTAATTTACATATGTTTGTGGACTATCTAGAATTAGTGTTGCTGTTGAATTCTAATTTTAAGCCATGGTGATCTGATAAGATACATGGGACTATTCAAAATTTTGTATCTGTTGATGTTTGTTTTGTTACCTAGTATGTGGTCAATTTTTGAGAAGTTTCCATGAGGTGCTGAGAAGAAGTTATATTCTTTTATGTTTGGATGGAATATTCTATATATCTCTGTTAAGTCCATTTGATTAATAACATCTATTAGTTCCATTATTTCTCTATTAATTTCTGCCTGATAGACCTATCCAGTGGCGAGAGGGGAGTGTTGAAGTCTCTCACTATTAGTGTGTGTGGTTTAATGTGTGATTTAAGCTTTCAGAAAAATTTCTTTTACATATGAGGGTGCCCTTATTTGGGTCATAGATGTTCAGTATTGAGATTTCCTCTTGATGGATTTTTGCTGTGACTAATATGAAATGGCTTTCTTTGTCTCTTTTGATTGATTTTAGTTTGAAGCCTATTTTGATAGATATTAAGATAGCCACACCAGCCTGTTTCTTAGGTCCATTGATTAGAAAAATTTTCCCAACCTTTTACTCTGAGGCAGAGTTGGTCTTTGAGGTTGAGATGTGTTTCTTATATGCAGCAGGATGGATTCTGGTTTTGTATCCAATCTGTTAGCCTGTGTCTTTTTATAGGTTAGTTGAGTCCATTTTTTTTTTTTTTTTTGGTTTTTCGAGTCAGGGTTTCTCTGTAGCTTTTGGAGCCTGTCCTGGAACTAGCTCTTGTAGACCATTTATGTTAAGTGATATTAATAACCAGTGAAGGCTAGCTCTTGTTAATTTAGTTTTAGTTGTTTTTTCTTAAGCATTTTATTCTTTTATTATTATTATTATTATTTTATTACTAAAAAAATACCAATCCAAATTTCCACTCCCTCCCCTTCTTTTACTCCCTTCCCACTCCCTCCACACAACCTGCTACACCACTCTCCTCCAATTCTAAGAGAGAGAAAGGCACCCTGCCCTGTGGAAAATCTAGGGCTCTCTCTACTACATCTAGGTTGAGCAAGTTATACACTCAAAGAGAATAGTATTCCAAAAAGCCAGTATATGTAGTAGACAAATCCCAGTGCCACTGTCACTGGCACCTCAATCTGTCCCAGCTGTCAACCACACAAAAAGGGATTAGTTTGTTCCCACACACATTCACTCCCAGTCCAGTTGGATTTGGTAAGCTCCGATTAGCTCAGTCAAACTGTCTCAGTGGATGACCCCTCATGGTCTTGAATTCCTTACTCATACTATCACTCCTTCCTCTCTTCAACTGGATCTTGGGAGTTCAGTCCAGTGCTCCGCTTGGGTCTCTGCATCTGTTTCCATCTGTTGTTGGACGGAGGTTTTATAGTGATAGTTAAGAAAATCATCAGTCTGATTACAGAGCAAGGCTAGTTCAGGCACCCTCTCCTCTAATGCTTAGGGTCTTAGCTGTGGTCATCCTTGTGGACTCCTGGGAAATTTTCTAGAGCCAGGTACCTTGCTAACCCCATAATGGCTCCCTCAATCAAGATATCTCTTTCCTTGCTTTCATATCTGTCCTTCCTCCATCTCAACTATCCCATTCCCTCAAGTTCTCCTCAACCCTCCCCTTCTCCCTACCTCCATGCTCCCAAATTTTGTCAGGTGATCTTGTCTGTTTCCAATTTCCAGGTCAGTCTATTTATGCTTTTTTAATGTTCAACTTATTACTTAGCTTCTCTAGGATCATGAGCTATAGGCTCAAGGGTCTTTTGTTTATGGCTAGTACACACTTATGAATAGTACCATATTCATTTTTTGGGGTCTGGGTTACCTCACTCAGGATGTTTTCTAATTCCATCTATTTGCATGCAATATTCAAGATGTCATTGATTTTTTATGGCTGAGTAGTATGCTAATGTGTAGATGTGCCACAAATTCTTTATCCATTATTCAGTTGAGGGGCTCTAGATTGTTTCCAGGTTCTGGCTACTACAAATAATGCTGCTATGAACATAGTTGAACAAATGCTTTCATAGTATGATTGAGCATCTTTTGGGTATATTCCAAAGAGTGGTATTGCTGGATCCTGAGGTACTTTGATTCCCAATTTCCTAAGAAACCACCACACTGATTTCCAAAGTGGTTGCACAAGTTTGCATACCCATCAGCAATGGATGAGTGTTCCCCTTACTCCACATCCTCTCCAGCATAAGCTATTATTGGTGTTTCTGATTTTAGCCATTCTGACAGGTGTAAGATGGTATCTCAGAGTTGTTTTGATTTGCATTTCCCTGATAGCTAAGGAAGTTGAACATTTCCTTAAGTATCTTTTGGCGATTTGAAATGTTTCTTTTGAGAATTCTCTGTTCAGTTCAGTACCCCATTTTTTAATTTGGTTATTTAGAATTTTAATGTCTAATTACTTTAGGTCTTTATATATTTTAGAGATCAGACATTTGTCTGGCGTGGGGTTGGTGAAGATCTTTAACCATTAAGTAGGCTGCCTTTTTCTCTTATTGACTATGTCCTTTGCTTTACAGAAGCTTCTCAGTTTTAGGAGGTCCCATTTATTTATTGTTGATTTTATTGTCTGTGCTACTGGGGTTATATTTAGGAAGTGGTCTCCTGTGCCATGAATTGAAGGCTACTTCCCACTTTCTCCTCTATCAGGTTCAGTGTAGTCAGATTTATATTGAGGTCTTTAATCGATTTGGACTTGAATTTTGTGCATAGCGATAGATATGGATCTATTTTCATTTTCTACAGGTTGACATCCAGTTATGCCAGTACCATTTGTTGAAGATGTTTTCTTTTTTCCATTGTATAATTTTAGCTTCTTTGTCAAAAATCAGGTGTTCATAGGTGTGTGGATTAATATCCTGAGTCTTCAATTCTATTCCATTGGTCAACATGTCTGTTTTTATGCCCATACCAAGCTGTTTTTATTACTGAAGCTCTGTAATAGAGCTTGATGTCTGGGATGGTAATGCTTCCGAGAGTTCCTTTATCGTATAGGATTGTTTTGGCTATCCTGGGTTTGTATTTTTCCATATGAAGTTGAGTATTATTCTTTCAAGGTCTGTGAAGAATTGTGTTGGGATTTTGATGGGGACTGCACTGAATCTATAAATTGGTTTTGTTGGGATTGCCATTTTTACTAGGTTGATCCTTCCTATCCAAACACATGGGAGATCTTTCAATTTGTTGGTGTATTCTTCAATTTCTTTCTTCAAAGACTTAAAGTTCTTGTAAAATAGGTCTTTCACTTCTTTGGTTAGTGTTACCTCAAGATAGTTTATGTTTTTTGTGGCTACCGTGAAAGGTGATGTTTCTCTGAGTTCCCTCTCAGCTTCTTTATCCTTTGTGTATAGGAGGACTACTGATTTTTTTTTTTGAGTTGAACTTGTATCCTACCACATCACTGAAGGTATATATCAGCTGTAAAAATCCTCTGGTAGAGTTTTTGAGGTCACTTATGTACACTATCATATTATCTGCAAATAACGAATGTTTGACTTCTTCCTTTCCAATTTGAATCCCCTTGATCTTCTTATGTTGTTTTATTGGTATTGCTAAAATTTCAAGAACTATTTTGAAGAGATAAGGAGAGAGTGTTGGTGATGTTAATCTGTGTGTTTTTCCCTTTGGTATTTGATGCTGTAAGATGATCAATTGTCTATCTTTTTGTTGATATAGCCAACTTTCTTGGGTTGGAGTTTTCCTTCTTGTACTTTGTATAGGACCGGGCTAGTGGCTAGGTATTGGTTGAATTTGGTTCTGTTGTGAAATATCTTTTTTGTCCATCTCTGGTGATTGAAAGTTTCGCTGGATATAGTAGTCTGGGCTAGCATCTGTGGTCTCTTACTGTCTGCATAATGCTTGACAAGTTCTTCTGGATTTCATTGTTTCCACTGAGAAGTCAGGTGTAATTCTGAGAGGCCTGCCTTTGTATATTACTTGGCCTTTTTCCTTTGCAACTCTTAATATTTTTTTATTCTGTATGTTTAGTATTTTGATTATTATGTGATGAGGGGATTTTTTTAATCCAGTCTATTTGGTATTCTGTAAGCTTCTTGTATCTTCATCGGCATAACTTTCTTTAGGGAAGAATGGCCAAGATCAAAAACACTGATGACAACTTATGCTGGAAAGGATGTGGGGTAAAGAGAACATTCCTACATTGTTAGTGGAAGTACAAGCTGGTACAGTCCCTTTGGATATCAGTATGTTGATTTCTCAGAAAGTTAGGAAACAACCTACCTCAAAACCCAGCAATACCACTTTTGGGTATATATCCAAAATATGCTCAATCATACCACAAGGACATGTGCTCAACTATGTTCATAGCAGCATTTTTTTTTGTTATAGCCAGAACCTGGAAACCACCTAAATGCCCCTTGACCAAAGAATGGATAAGGAAAATGTGGTACTTTTATACAATGGGGTACAACACAACACAAAAAAAATAATGACATCTTGAGATTTGCAGAAAAATGGATAGATTTAGAAAACATCATATTGAGTGAGGTGACTCAGACCCAGAAAGACAAATATCATACGTACTCACTCAAAGTGGTTTTTAGACATAAAGCAAAGAAAACCAGCCTACAATTCACAATACCAGAGAACCTAAACAGAGAGGACCCTAAGAGAGACACATGTGGATCAAATCTACATGGGAAGTATAAAAAGACAAGATCTCCTGTGTAAATTAGGAGCATGGGGACCATGGGAGAAAGTTGAAGAGGAGGGAAGAAAAAGGGAGGGGAACAAAGAAAAATATATAGCTCAATAAAATCAATTAAAAATTTTAAAAATGGCCATCACTGCCAAGCAACATATAAATTTTTAATTAATACAATAATTTGGTTTACTGTGTTAATTTGATGAATGTGTGCATTATATAATAATTTTATCAGTGTCAGTAGCATTTTAATATTCTGAAAATAAGTCTCTGTGTTAAATAACTGGTAAAATGGGAAGTCTGGGGATTCTGTTACTTTTATTAATATTAAAATCTGTGCACAATGGCTACAAAACAGAATTAGGAATCTGGGTCACATCACCAGCCACTAGGGCATTCCCACAGGGATTCAACCTCTCCATCACTGCTGCCATAACCTCATTCCCAAAAGGCGATGGTGAAGCTCCAAGCTGTGGCTCTGCTAGCTCCTATACCATCCAAGAGAGAGCAGGGACCCTTCCCCCCCAATTCTTATCTGGGCACTTATCTCCAGAGAAGATCACGCACATTGGGCCAAGTAGACCCTTACAATTGGCTATCTGACAGAATTCCCACAACAAACTTAGATGTCCCTATCTCTACTTCTTTATAAAATACATACTAAATTCTATTAATCTATATAAACTTTACTATTATTATACACCCAATTTATACTTTCTTATTTAATACTGATATTAGTGATGCAAATATTCTCTATACCTATATTCATAACTTTCATTTACTTGTTTTGTATTTTATATAAATGAGAATATGTGATGTTAGTCTTTCTGTGTTAGTTAACTTAAAACAGTATTGTTGTGCTGGGCAGTGGTGGGGCACGCCTTTAATTCTAGCACTCATGAGGCAGAGGCAGGTGGATCTCTGTGATTTCGAGGCCAGACTGGTCTACAGAGGGAGTTCCAGGACAGGCTCCCAAGCTACACAGAGAATCCCAGTGTCAAAAAACAAACAAACAAAACAAACAAAAAAACAGTATTCTATACTGCCATTAAAAATGTATCATATTCTCTGTATCCATTCAATTATTATAGGCATATGACTAATTAAACATCGGGTTATTGATAACGTTCAGAAAGACACACTCTCTTGGGATACATACTTTCTAGAAGACGAGCTTAAAAATAAGAATTTTGGATTATGAGGTACATTAAACACAGTGTAAATAAATATGTCCTCGGAAGAACTACTTATAAAACCGTAGTCTCTTATTATTTGATCAGAACTTAACATACCTAATGGAGAGAACAGATTAACTCTAGTTGGCTCTGCTTTCTGTGGAAGAAAGGTAAGTATCCATCTCTAGTACTCTCTAGCCATCAATTTCTACCATGAGTCAAAACATACAAAGATGTGGAGGGGAAAGAAAAGAGGAGGAAGGGCGGCAGGAATAGTAGGGGGAGGGAAAGAAATACTGAGAAGTACTAGAAATGTCACATTCCAGAAATAAAGGTTTATATAGAGTCATGCCTAGTAATGGAAGTGGGCCATGTCTCCTTCTCCACAGCTAACCACCACAGTTTAAAAAGACTTCTGTAGCACAGCAACACTACCACACTGCATTATGCTTATCCTTTAACAACAGCTAGAAGTCACTATAAAGAAAAATCACAATGAAGAGATGTCAGAAACATAGGTAGATACATATTCGTACCAGGAAACCAGGATTAGCCTAGTTTAGTGAAAAAAAAATCTCTTATTGAGTTTGAAATTTTCTTAATAAGACAGTGTAGAAAACATGCATGAGTGGATGGATAATGAGAACAGTGTGCAATTACAAGGAAGACCCATAAAGGCACATTTGAAATTAAAATGCTGCAACATAAATGGTGGAGATATTTGAAGAGCTCCACAGTAGACTACTTAGATGAGTGACAAACCTCTGAACTTCAAGGTGTGACAGAATGGACTTTGTAAACAGAAAAGAAAAGAGACAGCAAATCCTGTGTTCCCATAAAACAACTTATTAGAATATCAATGAAAGTAAAAAAATTGAAATTAAATTTGGCTTGGAACTTCTTCAAGTTAATGTCAAACACTTAGGATCAGATTTGAGAAGTTCAAAGAATATCAATTAGCATAAATATAATTTTCTCTTCCTAGAAAAGCACTATAGGAAATCAGAGAAAAAGTCTTTATCAATAAAGAACTTGCAACATAATATCCAATTCCTCATAACTAATCTGAGCAAGAAGAAAAGGTGATGACATAAGCAGACCTCTATCAGTACCTAAGAATGCACTTTAAAATCAAGGAACAGGGCATGTGCTTGTTGTCCTGAAGCTGGAGTTGGGTTTATAGTCATATTTCTGGAGGGACAACTATCATAGCCACTTTACAAGCTTCACACCAATTATAGAATCTGTCTCAAAACACAAGTAGAAATAATATCTGTGGTTGTGCTCTGTCATATCAAAAAAACTTCCTAGTTTTTCATGTTTTATTTTCACCATAAGAGATCACATTTTAGACAACAAATACTGAAACTTATATTTACTTATTAAATAGACTACCTACCATTTTATTTCATTGAATATAGGACATGATAGAGTAATGATAGTCATGATGTTACAGTGAGAACAAATGTTAATATTAGGGATAAAGTGATGGTTAGGGTTGTAGGAAAGTGATGCTGTAAAGAATGAGGAAGGTGAGTATGGGGCCTTTTAGATGGGTGAGAGATAGTCAAGGTAGCAGTAAAAGAGGAAGGAGAGATCTCCGTGATATATCATAATAAAGGGCAGGGAAGGCATCCACCACCTTCTCTTAGATGGGTGTGAGATATTCAAGGTAACAGTAAAAGAGGAAGGAGAGATCTCTATGATATATCAGAATAGAGGGCAGGGAAGGCAACCACCACCTCCCATGAGGCACATTCAGTTGATTGCTTCAAACAAGCCATCATTGCTCTTTCTACTAGTGTAAGTTTAGCTTTATGGGTAATTTCAGCTTCTTCTTCAATGTAAGGTATTCTTCCATCTAAAGTATGTAACTATAACAAGCTAAATTGTGGGTAAGATTGTTTCAAACAATGTCTGTGCCTTCTCTAGAAAGGACACTATCCAGGATGGTCTTCAGCGTGCACAACAAGAGGGATAATGATAAACTGGGATTTACAATTCCTGATACTAGAGTCAACACACTGGTACCACTGCTGTACTCTTTTCCTTACACTCTAGAGATTGTGGGCTGTACCTGATTTTGCTTTCCCAGTCAGTGAAATAAACCTTAGCCCTTTGTTTTCCTTACCTATGCCAAGCTGGCAACTCTCCTTCTGGAGAACAAAAACCCAGATTGCTGTGACTGACTTCAGGAGGCCTATGGGAGAAGGCCTCCTGCCTTAATTCTTTCTCCCTCTTTTATCCCTTTCCTCAGGAATCTACCAACCAAAACCACATCCAAAAATGGCACCCAACTTAGTGGATGTGGATGTATGTATATATATATATATATATATATACACATCCACATACAGAGTACCAACTATTTTGTTCTTGGAAATTGGAAGTTGGAAGTATCTGCAGGGGGAATTTCCAGAAAGATAAAGTAGCAATCAATAGATCCTAACACAGTTTTCAAAAGTGTCAAGGAGAAATATTGATTGAAATACGGAAGGTCAGGCATAGTTCACTCAAAACTATGTTTTGTGGTGAATAATACCTATTATAACATAGAGCATAAAGAGTAATTATTTATTTAACAAAACATTTCTTTATCTGGACTGAATGTTTGCAAGCAAATTGGTAGGTAAGAATTTATTTGTTTCTATCTCTACATTTTATCAACTTAGATTTGGACAAAGGAGAAATAGCTGCCCTTCATATCAGGAGGTAAAGGTGAGTATGTGTGCTTTGGATCTCAGAATAGTTAGCTTACACAGTGTGGTTAGGACGTAGTCAGCTTTATATTTGGTTTATTTTTCAGGTGGCTCAGTCAGGAGGAAGTAGTCCTCTAGCATGTATGTCCCAGTAAAGCTACTGTGATGGTTCTACTATAGCAGCATTTGAGCTCAGCCACTTGAGCAGTGGACATCTGTTAGACTTTCCGATTTCACTAAAGATCTGAGCTACTCCGTAGAGCCCGAGCTTTGGCTATGATAGAGGACACTACCTCTGCTCCTCTGTTTGCTCTTGGCTTTTATTTCCTCACATTCAATTATGGGTCTGGCATTTAAAATTAAATAGCTTAACCCAATAATGCTCTACTCTGCCTCCATGGCGAAAGATTCAAGAGATCCTGAAACTGGTATGAGAAGAGGCATAAGGAAGAAAAACCTTTCAGGAGAGACTGAAATGGGTTTACCAATCCAATGTGACTTAATAAAATTGATCACACTGTGCAAGTTGGAAGTAGAAGCTCAGTAATGACACCTGCCAGTTTATAACCAAGAATTAATTATGGAAGCCTAGGAAACCCTGAATGAGCATACAAAGAGCAGATGAAGTCCTGAGTTCATGCATATTGCTGGCATAGGCCCAATCAAGTCAAGAACCAATATCTCGGACCTATGGGAAAATGACAAAGCTTTCAGATGAGGCTTCAGGGATTGTAGAACCTACTTCTTATACGAGCACAGTTTTGACTGTGTAAGTCTGAGTGTTTATGAACTCTGGATCAAGGTGTGCAAAAAGTAGCACCCAGAGCTTCATCCTCTCAGATGTTCACAGCTGGAGACTGCTTGCCTACAGAAACCAGCTACCCAGCCTGGCAAACACTCCCCCTTCATGTACTATTTATAGTAAACATACTGGGTTTCTGGGTTGCTGTGTTAGGGGTACCACTCCATCAGTTTTCAAATTCCATCTTTTTTGGTAAATGTGTCTGTACTATTTCATTCTTTCACAGGCCTGTCAGGTCAAGTCTCAGATGCACTGGACATAGTATTATTAAAACTGATAATTAAAATCACATAGGCTGAAGTGAATCACACCAATGTGTTTTTGTTGAAAATTCCTTTTACCCAATACATTTCTGTCTTTGGAATAAGCACTTATTTTAGATGCTAATTTGATTTGCTGACAGTAATGATTCTGTTAAATTCAACTGAAGATGAATGGAATCATTTAACCAGAGTCCTCTATGTTACATGACACTGAATGTGGTGAGGAAATTCATTCTAGAGATGACAAAGTATGGTTTCAGATTCAAACCACATAGGATTTGTTGATCTAATGACATTCCCCATTTCTGAAAAAAGAAACACAAAACAAACCAAAAAACCATAAGAAACACAACAACAAAAAACACCTGGCTTTACAGAGCACAGGGGCTGGGGATCAATTTAAGATCTACTGTGCTCCCAGTCAACAATACTTTGAGATTCTAAAGTCACATCTTCTAGAATGTTTTACGAGCTTTGAAAAAGCTGAATCTGCTGGGTGGTGGTGATGCAAGCCTTTAATCCCAGCACTTAGGAGGCAAAGGCAGGAAGATCTCTGTGAGTTCAAGGCCAGCCTTGTCTACAAGAGCTAGTTCCAGGTCAGGCTCCGAAGCTATAGAGAAACCCTGTCTTGAAAAACAAAAATTAAAAAAAAAAGAAAACTGATTCTATGACATATAAATCTTTCTCACATTTTCATTATTTATGCACTCATGGTCCAGGGGTATTCTGTAAGGACATGGAAAACTTTAAGAAACTTTGCTTAATCAGGGTTAAGGTACTGGGTTCAAGAAACTTTGCAGCATTAAGAGTTAGCTGGAAACAGGAACTTTGCAAATGTGCAAACCAACTGTCCCTAGCAGCTAGTCCCCTGTCAATACCCAGCTTTGTGGTCTAGACAAGAGCAGAAATAACTGCTTGGAGGGAGGGTAGGGGGCATGCACAGAAGCAGAAGTGGTCCATACCCTGTACTCAGCAAAACTAACCCCCTTGACCTTAAGTAAACCTGGCTTGTGGTTTTTGCCTATATATGTCAACCCCAAATGAAGAACAGGAGCTCTCCCTACTGTGCTGCGTTTGTATGTAATGGTGAACTTCCAGCTAGCTGGAAAGAATAAACCTTACTTTTGCATTCTGGACTTGACAGAGTTCCACTGATCTCTTTGGGGGTCTCGACTTGGGCACAACAATACAAAGAAGAGGATTGTTTTATTTATACAGTTGGTTCACTGGGGAAGATTTTCAGTTTATACAAATTTGGAATCAGTAAAATTAAATAATCACAACATATGAGAGAGATACTTCTAAAGGGAAAAACAATAAAATGATTATATAACATTGTAGTGGCATTTCAATTGCATTTTAATAAAATAAAGCCTGCCTAATGATCTGAGAATAAAACAGCCCCACAGGTCAGCCTTACAGACTAGGTTATGGTAACACATACCTTTAATAGCCATAATGACATGCACCTTTAATCCCAATAGCCACACTGGTTGCCATAGAAACTGGACAGCGGTGCCTGTAATCATTGTAGTGCACACCTTTAATTCCAGTCCTAGAAAGGATTATAAAGTGGGAGAAAACAGCTTTCAGCACACAGTCTCATTCTAAGATTCCAAGAGGCAGCATCACCATTTCAGATTGAGGTCGAGGTAAGAACCAGTGGCTGGCTGTTTTGCTTTTCAGATATTCAGATTGAACCTCAATTTCTGATCCTGAGCTTTTATTAATCATGCTTCATAACACTATCTGTTAAGTTCATCACATGGCAACTCTGGGGTTTCTCGTGCCAGTGAACACAAAGGTAAGCAAAGAATAACTTCACAGCTTGGGCATGATTGATCTTGATTTCAATATGTTAAAAAGAAATTCCAGTCATGAAATGAAGGCTGTGAGTAGTACAGTTGTCTCAGGAATAACTTTCAATTGGATTATGATAGGATGATGTGCTTTTGTAATACAAAGTATGTAATTATTAAAATAAAAAATGATTTGAGGGATCAGTATTTGCTTTGAAAATTTTGTTTTGCCTATGTATTGCTAGTTTTTAGATACTGACAAGCTTGTGGAACTATCAAGAAGTAAACTGCTTAATAAGACATTAAAATTGTTTGTAGATCATTTATTACTAAGAATTCACTGTTATGTAGTGGGGTCTAGTTCAAAAAGTAAGTCGTGATAACATTCATTTGAGTGCTCTCTATTCCTTGGTCACCTTTACTTTATTTCACAGCTATCAGAGGCAAAAATTTTTCCCTGCTATATATTTCCCAGTGGTATTTACATCGTACAACAGACCTGAAGTTAATGGTGTCTGCCAGCCATGAACAGAAACATTTGAAACTGTGAGCCAAAATTGCTTCCTTCTTCAAAATTGTTGTTAGAGTAACAAAAGTGATTGACAAACACATCTCATTATTTAATCTAAAAGGCCTATCTTTGTCAAACATTGGAAAACAGAGGACTTTAAGAATGAGGATTCTGGCTCTCTCTCCTCTGCTGCCTGAATACCTAGCTGGGGACATGCCCGTGGACACCTGAGATCCCCAGGGCCAAGTATCTTGCCAACCCTAAAATGATTCTCTTAATGTAGATATCTTATTTCCTTCTCCAATGTCCACCTTTCTTCCATCTTCACCCTCCCACTCCCCCAAGCTCTCCCCAGTCCTTCTCCCTTCTCCTTCCCTCTCTCCCCTTCCCCTTCTCCCCTACCTCCCACCTCTATCCCCGCCCCCTGGCTTCCAACTTTTGCTTGATGATCTTGTTTGCTTCCAACTTCCAGGAGGTTCTTTGTATGCTTTCTTTGGGTTCACCTAGTTATTCGGCTTCTCTGGGCTTGTGAGCTACAGGGCAGGGCACCATGCCCTCTTTCAAGGAAGAAGGGGGAGGGAGGAGGGGTGGGAAGGTAGTGGGAGGGGACCGGGAGAAGGGGAAGAAAGGTAAAAATTTTATTTCTTTAATTATGTTTTTGAATGGAAAAAATAAAACAAAACAATGTATGGGAAAAAATAAAAAAATAAAAAAAAATTTCAAAAAAAAAAAGAATGAGGATTAGCAACATTTCAGCTTCCTTAGTGTGTGTTCACAGTATCACGAGAGAAACATGAGCCTGCTAGATGAACCATCATGGAAAACAACGATGTATTTCACATATCTTTCTGAGGAAGGGGGTAGTGTGCATTTCCTTCTTCTGTTGTATGTATTTCATCAAATGACATGGTTTTGTCATTCAGGTTCCTTCAAATGATTTTCTTTCATGATGCAAGAAGATGACAATTTGATGAGACTGCTAATTGATCTCCCCTGAATGCCCTTGTTATGAATGAATTGTGGCCGCCCAGAACATGATAACCAGAAACCTGTGACTCTTTTATTGAACAAAGCATCTTTGTAAATAAAACTTAAAATTTCAAAATGAGTTTACCTTTAACTATCTGTCGATGTTTAAATTTTAGTAGAAGTGCATTTAGTAGAATATAAAACTATAAACCAAAACAGAGGGCAGGACCTATAAAATCTGAGACAATTATGGTGTTCCTGCCCTCCCACAGTTAGGCAAAGCCTAGAGCTCCAGCAGCTAAAAGACGTCAGAAAGGGAACATGATTCTTCTGACACATTGATTCAGTTCTAGACCACAGTTCTGCAATCATACAATTTTTCATTACTTTAAGCTACCCAAATTTGCAGAGATTTGCATCACCACTTTAGAAACCTAGCTCTTTATATCTTCCTGTATTTGAGAGGTATATCTGCTAAAAATTGAAAATGTGTATTGTTTATGAGGCTGCTTAAGAGAAGATGTCACTCTCTAAGTTCAGATAAGAGTGGTCATCACATGATAGGATGTCTGGTCAATATGCTTCCTGACAGTCAATGGAATTGAATGCCAGTAGTCCCAGACAACCAGACACAATAGAAACTCTTTGCATGGAAGCTCCTCAAAATCCAGTTTTCTGGGTTTATTTTCCAGGCACACTTTTCCCAATGATGATCTGTGTTAGTTTTGTGGGTGAGGCAGTTATGACATTTATCTTTGAATCTTGTTCTTTCTTCCAGACATACACTTCTGAAAAAGCAAAATGCACAGACTGCTTGATAGTCAGCTCTGAAATAAAGTACTCAACATTTGCAATCAAGAGAAATTTACATGTTCAATATGTCAATTTTGCAGAAAATGAGAAAGGAATATTTTTGCTTGTTTTATATATAAAAACTTAATACATGTTTCTTTGAAATTTAAACAACTGAGGCTATAATGTATTTTAATTTTGTTAATTTTCAAAAATGGCATTAAATATTTCCAACATCATCAGTTCTAGCTAATTTAATATAGAAATAAAGTAAAACTAGAGATTTCTTAGAATTATTCTGAAAGTCATAAAGAACTAGAACTCCTGTCTGTAAAAGATCTAGAATTTAATTCTCCTTCATACAGTTTTATGGTCTTCCTAGTATGTAGAAACTGCTTTCAAAAATGAAAAGATATGTAAACGAAAGTAGAAAAGTCCATTCTAGCAGATGGTACAGTGTTGGGAACTTAACATATACCGTGACACATTAAGAAAACACTCTCCTCATTTTCTGCCTTCCCATATAATAAACAATATATATATTGTTGCAGAAACTAGATTGGATGAACATCCTGAAATAGTAGTTTGTGTTGGAATATTCTTTTTGTGCACAGTGTGAGGATGTGTCTCTACCCATCCTCACTTTCCTAAGGCATCTTCTGATTGGTTTAATGAAGAACTGAATAACCAAGAGAAAGGCAGTAAGATAGGCAGAGATAGGAACTCATGGGAATAAAATATGAGGCAGGGATCTACCAGTCAGATGTGTAGGAAGATGGACATAAAATATTGAAGAGAAGTAATGAGCCCCATAACAGAACATAGATTAATATAAACAAGTTAAATTTGAAGACAAGATTTCATAATTAATAGAAGTCTCCATTTCATTATTCAGGAGCTGGTTGTCCAAAAAAGCCCGACTATAGCTCTGTATTTAAATTCACTGTCATTTAGATTGTTGACACAATAAATCCTGTTGTTTAAGTCACCTCGGTGGTGGTATCACTGATGTGAGATTCCACTCTGTATGCTGTGAGTATGTTTTATTGGCTTTGGTTAATAAAAAAAAATCTCTATTGGCCTATGGTAGCACAAAATATATCAAGGCAGGAAATCCAAGCAGAGATAAAGGATGGAAGAAGGCAGGCTCAGGTAGATACTCGGTAGCCACCCAAGAAACAAGACATAAGGTAACAAACCACAAGCCAGGTGGTAAAATATAAAATAATCAAAATGGGCAAATTTAAGATGTAAGAGTTAGTTAATAAGAAACCTGTGCTAATAGGCTAAACAGTGGTGTGATTAACACAGTTAATATGTGATTATTCAGGTCTTGGTGACTGGGAGGCCAAAGCAGAGTCTCCATGATCCTTGTGGTAAAATATAAAATACTAGAAATGGGTTAATTTAAGATGTAAGAGCTAGGTAGAAATATGCCTGGGACATTCATGAAACTGTGTTGTAATAAATATATGCTCTGTCTGATTATTCGTGACTGGGTAGCTAAAAACCTAAAATATGTACATAGGCTTAATAATAAAGAAAATGGGTATTTACAATTATAAAAAATAGTTAAAAAAATAAAACAAGGTCTTTAAAGAGAGAGTAAAAGTAATATTAAAGAGTATAGTTATAGGTTAAAGGAGTAAAGATAATAAAAATAAATATTAAAAACTAAGAGTAAAATATAAGCCACGTAAAGTTGGAATATATACAGAGAGCCTGAATTATGAGTATTTTCGTGTCTTCTTTGGATTTTTGACTGTTAATGAGCTGACTGCAGAGAGGCATTTGATTGTGGGAGCTGCTAAGGCAAACCAACATAAAGGTATCTTGTCTTCAGAATTTTCAGACCAAAGATATGTTACTTTGGAAAAGAGGTTCTACTTTTGTTTCCACAGAGGGTGGGGACCTGTGGATTCCTTCTAAGCTAATGATATATGATATAACAAGACCTCCCCAAAGGTCTCCATGAACCTTAAAAATACTTCACCCAACAAACAGCCAGAAGTAGTTTGGAGAAAACTGTGCCCAAATTCTCAAAATGATTGTTTATAAATGTTTGTTTTCATTTAAATAGGGCTTGTTTGTAAGTGGTTAATGGTTACTGTCATTTTCCAAAAAAATAAAATAGAATAAGAGTGATATCATATAGAGATGAGTATTTTGCATTGGAGGGGGATATGATATAGAGATGAGTACTTTGTATTGACATGGATCTTGGTCTATTACAAATTTAAGATCAAATTTTCATACTGTGAATATGTATATATGCTCTTCTTTAAGGTATTGTGTTTATGCAGCTCATTTAAAAATGTAACATATAGTTAAGAAATAAAGAATAATAGATAATCATCTATAATAATCAAACCTAATTACATTAGTTAGGGTTTTCTAGATAAACAGAGATATATTTCAGCTAGATAGATAAGCTTCAATACTTCAAACACCTACAGAATATGGCATTTAAAAGATTTTAAGAACTTAGACTTTTCTCTACAGTGAGAAATGTCTGCTTCTGCCAGCACTAATTACTTCAGAGAGGTTGATATGAATTGAAGAAACTCATCAAGGAATTTGCCTTCAATGTGACAAGGCTAGACATTTGGGCAAGCAACTTCTCTTGCATGGACTGCTGGATATTATATGGTGTATGAACTGGACATGCAGGACCTACAGAAAAATGACTGTTGAACTTGCCAAAAGAAAGTTATACAGTCTTTCAGGGTTCCCGCTTCATGAAAGTGTCTCCCAGACGTTCTGTAGATCACAGAAGAAAATGGCTTGCAAACTACAGGTATAGATGAAGCAGTGTTTAAAATTTAATGCTTCATGGAAAATTCGGCCAGATACTATCAGCTTGTAGGCTAAAGATGAAATTCCCCCAATGTTGCAGAAGAACTTTGGGTGACTCTCCAGGCAGCAAGATGTGTCTGTCAATTCTAGAGTTTGGGAAGTTGCTTACAATGCACTTCCTGTTTACTTAGGTATTATTATATCCTTCTGAGGTCTCTGATGAAGTTGAATACAGATAGTTATCGTGTTTTCCTTAGTTATGATAAAAGATAAATTAGATACAAAACTTTAGATTCACAAAGAAATACTCTAACTGTAATTATTGCTTGATACCTATTTTGTTACATGTAATTTTACTATGTTAAAGTTAAAACCTTCCTCTTTATTCAGATAAAAATGGAAGATGATGTGGTTTTCCTCTCTGTATGCTATGAATATATTTTATTATCATTGGTTAATAAAAAAGCTGCTTTGTCCTATGGCATGGAAGAATATAGGTAGGTGAGAATATTAAATTGAATGCAGAAAGAAGGCAGAATAAGTGAGATGCCAGGTAGCCACCAAGAAGGAAGAAGTAATAAACCACAAGCCTTGTGGTAAAGTATAAAATAATAGAAATGGATTAATTTAAGATGTAAGAGCTAGTTAGAACTCTTAGCTAGTTATACACCTGAAATACTAGCCAAACAATATTATAATTAATATATTTTATGTGTGATTATTCAGCCCTGGGTGGCCAGAATGAAAAAGAACAGTCTCCATTTATATATCACCTTGTAACAAAGTCAACAATATAGAAGGGTTGTAAAGAAGGAATTATTGATTATCTCTTGAGGAACAGAGGGCCATATGTCCTGTAACACAGGCTCCAAAACACTTGTAATTGGCTTATGTTAACTTAGAACATCTGAGACATTAAAATGCATGATACATGTATTAAAATGGAAAGTAATTACTGAGAAGTGACAGCTGCAGTAGGCAAGCCTAGAGTTATGTATACTCATAATTTGATGATTTTTATGCTGAATAATGCTGTGAATAACTTTATGTGACATTAATTAACATCTTAACATAAGAATTACAGAGTTACAATTAAATTCACAAAATAAATATCATTAAAAAATCATTTAAATCCCCAACCTGCATAATTTCTCAGTAAGAATTCTGTGTAAGGATTAATTAAAATACCTACCTCCCAAACTCTTTGTAGAAACCCTATAAGTGTGTTTTTTCACAGACAGGATACCCTGCCACCTAGTAATGTCCTTCTCTGACATTATCCCTGGTGTTAGATCAGTGTAATCTTCCTAAGTTCAGATTAAATTCGAGATGAAAATTAATTTGTTAATAATACCATTTATAAGCAAGCACTGTACTAAACACTTTGGTACATTGTCTGGGTCTCATCTGAGAAAGGAAAAGTTGAGGCACTCTGAGGTGTGGTGATTGTTCACATTCTTACAACCAACAGAAACTGAATTGGAAACTCAGGATTGAAAACTTATCTTAATGTTTCAACAATTTCTTTTCTATAACTTGCTGCTACTTCTTTCATAGCCATGTTCTTCCCATAGCCATAAGAGTTTCTCTTTTGCAGTTTCTAAAATCATGAAGAGAAAGAAACACAGTAGAACACTTATTACATGATTGGCTCTAGAAAACAATGGACATTAAACATGTGATGGACATTACACTCATTTAATTTTTTTCTAATGGTCACATTGAGAAGAGCAAAAATAAACTGGTGATTTGTGTTTCTCTACTGTATTTTACTCAACTAAATAATCCAAATAGTGCTCAAACACATAATCAATTTAAATACTTAAAATATTGTGTGTGTTTCACAATTACAACAAGCTAAGAATTAACTATGTTCATGTCTTAAATGCTCAGTGGTCATTTGTGACTTTTGAATAGCATGTTGACTGGAAAAACTTTGAACAAAAACTATTCTGTTGCTTATGTCATTCATAGTCATAGGAAAGATTAGTAAACCTTTAGCAGCTAAAGAAAGCAGGCAAGATAATGGACAAACTACTTCATAAAGTATTGTGGAAGTGTCCTTTTTTGCTTTTGTTTAAGCTTCATCTTTTCAGATTAGTCTGAGACTTCCCAGAAGCATCCCTTCCTATACTCTCAACCCTTTCTCATTAGCTTCATAACTTTGAACTGAGTGCGCAAAAATTAAGGAAACAGATTTTTTTAAAAAAAAAAAGTGCATCCCACATCTTTCTTCTTTAATAGTGATCTCAAATGTTCACTTCTATAGTAAATATATAGAATAGTCATGTGAACTGAAGTTCCCAGGAAGAAAACAAGAAGCCATACCATGCTGGATTAAGGATGTCACTTAGTATCTAAGATGGGAATACCCATGCATTTCTGTAATGAACCCAGCTGGATATTTATTAGAATGTATTTTGAAAAAACATTTCTTTGTTACTTTTCTTCAGTTCCTATTATAGAAATTTTATGAAACTATTACCACATCAGAACAGGAGATTTTTGAAAAATTGAATTTATGTTCCAAAGCCATGTACACTCATATTTAATTCCAGAATAAACTATCTCTTATCCCCTTTGAGGTGAGGTCTTTATTTTTTGCCTCAAAAATAATTCTGCTTAGGCAGGATGTGCTCTATCCTGAGAGGCTTTTGCTGTTCATGGAATAAATGCTAACTTTAGATTTTAGGAAATGATCAAGTTCTATACTCTTTCTGTTAACAGTGATGAGCTCAATCAGAGAGACAGTTGGTTTATAAGTAAATGAATATTCCTGCGTGGAATCTTGTAGCAATCTGACCAAAAGTAAAAGAAAAAGATACAAAATGAAGACAGATATACCAATCTTTCACTCCCCATTCAGTCACCTTGCAGACCCACTTAAGCAACCAATATTTTAGCAAAAGAAGTATCTAAGTATCTGCTACATGGGCTTATATAAGAGTATTAGATAGTTAGAAATACCCCAATGGAAATTAAAGAATAAATGCCAACAGGAAGATAATAGTAGTCAGTCAAGATAACAATGCACTATGAAAGTATAGGAGTTAATTATAGTAGATTTTGTTTTGTTTGTTTGGTTGGTTTCTTGTGGTTCCTTTTCCAATTGAAAGAATTTTTGTCATCAGGTCTATAATGACAACCCAAAGTAGTAGACAAAGAGAGAATAATGTGACTAAAGTTTTAGTAATTTGTTGATCTAAGAAATGCAATGAGTTGGTGTCTAAATGATGCTTGGTGATTGAGTACTATTTCAAGAAGAATTAGTTCTGCAACAAAAACTCTCTTTGGTTCTATGGAAAAAGTGCTTTAACTATTATTGGTTAAAAATCATAACATAGGTTAAGTAACCCATTCCCATTTCCTACTTATGTGATTAAAATAAATGAGAAGTACAACTCAATGTTTTCCATCCAGACTCTATTTTATGCATAAAATCATGTCCTGAGTGAAGGTGTTTGATTACTTTTGGCCGTAAAATTTTCAACACAACCTCAAAGTCTTGGAGACTTAACTCTACACAGGAGTTGTGGTTCCTCCTTTTCTTATTAGTTGCAGGGTTTTCAGCTTTCTTTGGTCTATGTTATAATGTTATTCAAATTCTCCAGGTGAAGAACTTACCTAAACTCTGATGTATAATTATTGTGTCTAGCTAGTCACTTTCTTCTTGTATCCCCTGCTTACTAACTTGGAGAATCAATAGCTGACATAAAAGAAAGATGAGCAGATTTATATAAGACAATGGGTAATGTACAGGGTGTTTGAGTTTACTCACCTGAGAAAAAAGACAATTGTTAGCACCCTGAATCCTCTTGATCACTTTTTTGTGTGTGATTGGAGTCTCTCAATATTATTTGTGTGCTGCTCTTCAAATATTATCTAGGTTTGTGTGCTTGTGTATGTGAGTGTGTCGGTGTGTATATATTTAAGATAACAGATCCTGCAACAGTACTAGGATATCTAAAGCACCAACAAATAGCAGCTACACTTTTCCTGTTATTATTTAGTTTACCCTGGTACAGTCATATATTTCTATTTGAGTCATTTCTTTAACATATTTCAATTTATCAAACATAAAAACTAGTTATTGAGGACATTTAAAATATATAATGAGATGATTTATCAAAGCATTTTGTCATCTGCCATGTTCTGAAAACTGCAAATCCTCAAATTAAAAAAGAAAAATTTTATTTGTGTTATAAGCTACTTATGTAAATGAATTTTATTTCAGCATACAGCAATTTCATTACTTGAGAGTATGTTTAACTACAGAAGTTAAGGTTAATGCTAACTACTACTTTTTCCCAAAAATTATAAATAGTATTCTGAGTAAGAGGTGGATTAATAATTTATACTGAAAATCTGGATATTTTCTCACAGTATGTTATCTCATGAGGATCAAACCTGCTTTATGTTATATCAGATGTAATGTTATTTTCTACAATCTAGTCTTTTATTCTTTAAAAAAGAATTGTGATTCTATTTCATTAAAACTCCTGAGAAATCACCACAAAAATAAGACATATTCTGTACCTTTCTATAGAATCTCTTTCTTTATGATTTTTTCTTATTTTTGAAACAGTGATAACAAAATCTTAGCATCTTATAAAATTCAATTTAGGATAATTTTAGAGTGCTGTAGGCTCCAAAAAGCCCATTAATTTTTGGAACATCTTCTTTAAGATCTTAGAAAATAAATATTCTAAAAAGGAACTCAGGGAAGAAACAAAACAAGATTCTGTTTTTTTCATAAGATATCCTTGTGAAAGATTAATTAATCTTGGTCCCCATATTGTCACCTTAAGGATGACACCAATTTTAATTACTGGAAAGTAGTGATTAGTAAAGGAACAAAATATAAAAATATGTTCAACATAGTCTCACCAGATCAGTCATCTTTAAAAACACGTTTGAAGACAATTAAAATACTCATGGTGTTTAGGCTAGGCCTACTGTGCTTCTGGACCTGCAGAAATGGAGGATAAAACACTGGCATTTCCATCCACAGGTTACTATATGAAAGGCAATATATGCCTTGCTATATACAAGATATCTGTATCAGTTTTTAGAACATGGTCTGTCAATTTGAAAATTCAATTTTTAAAAAAATAAAATTAATTTTCTAAACACAGTGATGATTTCCTCTATATTTTCACTCTAAAAGAAAATATTTATCATAATCACAGATTCATTGTGCACACTGCACTTCAAAATTGGCTATCAAAATAAAGACTTATGGAGTATATGACTTTTACCAAGACCAACAGACACTGACCAATGAATATGACACAGTGTTCCTAGTGAATGGCTAAAGTTAAATGATTGATCTTCAATCAAATTTTAATTGCCTCAATTTTGAAACTCCTTCACTAGACTTGCTAAGTCTCTGATGTGGAATTTCCCTCTATATGCTGTGATTATCATTAATGAATAAAGAAATTGCTTGGACCTATAGCAGGGCAGAACTTATCTAGGCAGTGAAAACTAAACTGAATGCTGGGAGAAAGGAGGCAGAGTTAAAAGAGAAGCCATGTAGCCCTGCCAGAGACAGACACTAGAACTTTAGCTGGTAAGCCACAGCCAAGTGGCTATATGCAGATTAATAGGAATGGGTTAAATTAATATGTAAGAGTTAGTCAATAAGAAGCTAGAGCTAATGAGCCAAGCAGTGATTTAATTAATACAGTTTCTGTGCAATTATTTTGGGACTAAGCTGCCAGGAACCAACAAGCAGCCTCTTTTCAACAAGTCTCATTCTTAGGACATCTTTATTGTAGGGAATTGTCACAAGGAGCAATGTGGGTTCAACTGTTGACCTGCTGCCACAATCAGCACTGATATTTCCAGTAATTAACACACAATTTGTAGGGTTTGGTTAACAGAATGTAGGTAAACTGTAGACTTCTGCTCTCATGAAATGCTTTCCCAGTAATTCATTCTGCCTTAGAAGATGCACTTGGTTTATGGGAAGAACTTCCCTTATGTGTGTGAGCTCTCCCTAGGGTGCATCTGAATGAAGTGAGCAGTGTAGAGTGGTAAGTGACCATACATAGTATTCCTGACTTGGATAAGGAGGTTTACGCCCTCCTCCAGATATTAGTGGTAGGAGGGGGTCTCCTCCCTTGGGCACTATGCAAGCCTTCCAGGTGGTGCTGGTCCTGACACCGCTGTATTCTACCACATAGTTAGAACTAGCCTCTGGTCCTTGCTACCACGCCCCTCAAACCCTGTTTGCCTTCAGTCAGTCATGATAGTAGCTATAGTGTCTTTGACCAGAATCATGCCGTGATGACAAAGTCACATTCAACAAAGCAAGCAGATGCAAAAGAAAAAAAAAATTCTTACTGGGGATGTCAGCATTTCTCACCAACTGATTTCAAAAATTCTGTCATATTTTCTTGTCTTAATGTTTTAAAAACTTGAACCAAAATAATGTTTAATTACCTCTTCTTTTACAGGGTAAACAGTTTCAAATATTCTATAGAAGGACATTTGCATGCTTTCTGAACTAAGAACTTCAGTTCTAATGGTTTGTCAGAAATAAAGAATCACACAAGTGTAAAAAAAAATGGAAAATAGATCCTCAGAGATGTTGTCTGCTATATTGTTCATGGCAGAATGAAAACCATGCAAAAAACTACCAATAATTTTGACATATTAAATATTTCATGCTTTGCAAGCCATAGAATCTCTGTTTTGATCACTAACTCTGATGCTGTACTGTGAAACAACTGCAGATAATGTGTTAACAAATTTGCATGATAATACTCCAAAACCCACTAATTTAAACAATAGTTAACTTTGTTAACAGAATGTAGGGTTGGTTTTTTTATTTTGTTTTATTTTGGTTTTGGTTTTTTGGATCCATCAGAAAATAAACTTACAGAAAAACAATAATCTACTCTTAAATGCAGGTATACCCATGAAGTATGGACCAGACATTCTTTTACTTTGCTGGGAAAGAGTCCAGTGAGGCCATGAACATGTATTAGCCATTTCCTTATGACTACTGAAATCTATAGAGTGAGTAAGGACTTGATGGTAAATGAGATTTTCATGGGTGTTTGCACAGTTAGAACAGCCCCAGTATCTGTTTTATTCTAGTTGTTGCACTATAACAAAATGCCTGAGCATGAGAAATTTGAAATTTACATGAATGTGTTCAATCCACCACCCTGGAGATTGAAAGTCCACATCTACTGTTGGCATTCTTGCTAATAGGTATCATATGATGTCAGAAGAGGAACTATGAGTAACTAGGGGCTAACCTTCCTTTCAGAGAAACTCATTTGGCAATAAGAAACCACTCCAATGAGCTCATTAATCCATTCATGAGCATGGAACTTTCATGACTTAAAAAGCTCTCAACTCATCTATAGCATCAATGGTTAAGTTTCTAAAACACAAGAACTTTGATGACACATTCAATACATAATAGAATTCTATGAAGATGACGATGATCCAAAGAAATATTTTCCATGATTCTAGTGGTTGTGGTGGGGCAAATAAGAGAAAAATAATCCTTGTAAAATATACTTAGAGCATTCTCCATAATAAAAACCCACTGCCTAGATTTTTAATTGATTTCTTTTATTCTGAAACTTTACTGAAGTTCTTTATTAGATCTGAGCATTTACTGGTAGTTGTGTAAGTATAGAATCATATTATCATTTAATTGTAGAAATTATTGTTTGATTTCTTCCTTTATATCATTCTCACATTTTGTCTTTCTCTTGTCTGATTGTTAGTACTGAGACATGAGGATTGTATTGAATAAGAAAGGGCACAGACAGCAGCTATCTCATTCATGATTATAAGGAAATCATCTGTTTACTCATGTTTAGTATGGTGCTATCTCTCTATAAGTTTGTTATAAACAACTTATGCTATTTTGAGGTATGCTCTACCTATTCCTAATGTTTTCAGGACTTTTATCATGAGCTCATGTTGAAATTTGTCAGATTTTTTTTCTGTATCTATTGGGGTGATGATGTGATTTCTAATATTAATCTGTGTTGTGGTACATTAAATGTGTTGGTTTCTGTATGTTAGTCCAAACTTGTACCTCCCTGTTGAAGCCCATTTGATAATAATGTATGGTTTTCTTAATGTGTTCCTTAATTCACTTTGTAAGTGTTTTGTGGAGAAGGTTTGCATCTATGTTCAGCAAGAAACTGTTCTGTCATTTCCTTTTGAGTGTTAATCTCATTTATGTATTAGGATAATGCTGGCTTCTTAGAATGAATTTGGTAATGTTCCTTCCCTTTCTCTATTGTGGAACAAATTAAGATGACCTGGATCTTCATGACAATGAGACACATCTGCTCCTGGCAGCACCAATTACTTCAAGAGGAAGATGGGCATCAAAGAGGCTCTACATGGAGTTGGTTGGCCATTAGGGCAAAAAACCCTGCTCTTGCCTAGACAGCTTGATTAACTGGTCATACAGCATCTGCAGAGAAATGACTGCTGAACTTACCTAAAGGTGAGACCACCTTCAGTGTTCCTGCTTTATGAAAGAGTCTGCAAGACATTCTACAGAGACCAGAAGAAAGTTACTGGCAAACTGCAAATATAGTGGAACTGTCTTTCAAATTTCCTGCTTCATGGAAAAGTCTGCCAGATATAATGGGCCTGTAGGCTGAAGATGGATGCCCTAACAGTACAGAAGAACTTTGAGTGGGGAGGTGATGTGAGATTTCCTTCTGTATGCTGTGAATATCATTGGTTAATAAAGGAACTGCTTTGGGCCTATAGCAGATCTATAGCGGAACAAAGCTAGGTGAGGAAAACTAAACTGAATGCTGGGAGAAAGAAGGTAGAGTCAGGGAGATGCCATGGAGCCACTGCCAGAGACAGATGATGGGAATTTTACCACTGCCACGTGGTGATAAAAAGGTTAATGGAAATGGATTAAATTAAGATGTAAGAGTTGGTCAATAAGAAGTTAAAGATAATGGACCAAGCAGTGATTTAAATAATATGGTTTCTGTGTGATTATCTGGGGGCTAATTGGCCAGGAACGAAATAAGCAGCATCCCTCCAGCATTTCTTCTGTGAGGCATTATGCATGACACTCACTGTCTCTGGTATTTAGTTGGACACTGGCATTTGGAGCTCAGATTTTCATGCTTATGTGGCAAGGACTTTACTTTAGCTACTGAGCCAGTTCCTTATCTCTCATTAATTATTCTACAGGGACTGAATCTCAGAATTAGATGATTAATTACAGATACCACAAAGCTATGCTGCAAAGTGTGAGAGGATGTGACAATGAGTTTTACATAAAGTTTGTCTATTGTCTAGGCCATGTACCAGATTCATGCCTTAAGCAACATATTTAATTTTATAACATTTTCATAATCATAATTTTTAATAATTATGTGCACCATCCAACACAGGGCATATTGTACCTTGTAAATATGAGCGACTCTAAATATATTGGATATTGATGCTGGTAGTGGTGTCAGCTGGTGTCTCTAGATATGCCATATAGCCACTTTTATCCAAATTTAATTAACCTTAATGTTTAACCTTGAAACCAGAGAAGCTTTCAAGTCTTTAAATGCAGCAGCTTGAATTTATAATACTTCCTAATGAATAAAATAACTGGTCCACAAACAGGTCTTTGACATTATGAATCCACGAGTAAAATAGAGCGGTGGTTGCTAGACTCTCACAGTTTTTCAGTGTCTTGTGTTCAGAAGTATTTGTAGTGTGAGGGAAATGATATGGACATACACAACTTATTCTCTCATGATCCAGAGGGGGAGCTCATAGTAACTACAAATGTAATAATGAAGAGAAAGACCACTATTGGGAATAAATAAAGGATTAGTCTTGAAGTAGGCTTCTTCATAAGCTACAACAGGAGTCAAAGCAAATGTTGTAGGATCCCATATTCTTTTATTACTGTATTTTGAAAACAAATTACTAATATAGGAAAATAAACAAAATACATATTATAATAGGTTATGCATACACCTGTATCTCAGTTATGAATTCGGGTATTTTTAGTCCAGCCCTCTATGCACTTTCCATGGTAGTTATTTTGATTTCTATCCTCAATGTTCAAGTTTCACTGCACACCCCAAATGCCACAAGTCAACTCTCCCAGCAGCAGTGAGCAAGATCATGCAGTTAATTGGAAGGGATTGAAGCTCTCCACAAAACCCTTTCCATCAATGCCAAATGATCCGATGTATTCTGCAAGCAGCATCTACTGCTAAGCACTTTAGATATCTCCAGATTTTAAAGACATTGTATTCTGATGCACTACTCATTCTCAAAACACTAGAAGTCCCTAGTCAGATAAGTTACAGTGCTGACTCAGAGCCACAAGATCAAATTCAGGGTCTGTGGTTCACCTACATCCCCCTAAATGTCTCAAATACTTCTCATTTGTTAACACACTCACACCATGAGTGTGCGTGAAAGCTTAGGTGCTGTTAGAAATTTTTGAAATATATGGATTCAAATATATAACTTCAAATATATGGATGATTCTAGGAAAGTTAATCCCTACGAACCTTGAGAAACAAATATAGTTATGTATATATAATATTTATTAAATACAAAATAGTAGAATGGCCATGTTATACGTTTGCTATACAATGTAATTAGCTAACACATGTACACCAGTTGTCACAATGACTTGTTCAGTGCAAATACTCAACATGTTATTGCTCTCACCCTTTCCCTGGAAGATATTTCAAAGCACTAAAAATGCACTACATTTAAAGTTGACTGGAGATTATAGGACATCAGTGAGGGCTCCACGGGAGGTGGCTGTGGAGCATGATGAGTGCAGATCATTGCTGGAGAAAAACTTTCCTGTAGTATTGGCAGGACTGTAGCTCTTCTTTCCTCTCAGGATTAGGTAAGTTATGTTTTGACAGCTTCATCCACTCCCCACCAACAAAGTAAAGCCCTTTTCTTTCTTTCAAGGGTCACGTTTCACTGGGGTTTGAAATGACTTTGTCTGAAACTCTGGAGAATACTTTTTTTTTTTTTTACTTTTTAAAGAAATGGAAAAAACAATTTTAATGATTTCCTTAATAGAACACCTATCCAGATTAAGGACTACATTAACCCCCAGGGCTCACTCTTATAGCCAGGGAATGGGTATTTGCTGGGCTTGAAACACCTAATCTGTGTGAGTAATGAGTGTAAAGAGTAAACAAAAGCTATGTTTTCCTTTATTTCTACAAAGGGACAGCATCAAAAGGCCTGCTAGTTTCAAGAACTTGTTCACTCTAAAGTATAAAAATCATAATATAAAATTATAAAATGGAATCATGAAAATGTGAAAGTCATTACAAAAGGTGGTTTGAGTACAAAGTTTGTTATTTTTTTTAAGTGGCAGAAACAACTGAAGTGCTCTGGATTTCCCAAAGAATAATGGGGTTTCTCTGCAGAAAACTTTAGGAAGAAAGGTCTCCACTTACATGTGCTGAAATACCCATAGTATTTTCCTGGAGAGGGAGGTGGAAAGGGTTAATAGATAAGCATAAATTAGCAACATAAAACCTTTCCCTTTCTTGTGACTCTTTGCACACAAAAAGAGTAAGCATGGATAAAGTCACTGACAGTTTTGCTCAGGGCTTGAAAACTATATATTGCAAAACCAACTTCTGCACCCCCACAGACCTATCCTTCACAAAGAAAAATATTGACTTGAACAATAGAACTTAAAGGAAGATTGCTTGAAATATTTTTTTCATGTGGGAAGCTCAGAAAGATTTACAAGTACATACCTGACCTTCTTCTAGGAACATTCTGATTTAATCTTTTTTATATTCTTCTTTTGCAACAACCCTCTTTGAAATTTTCTCAGGAAGGGTGAAATATAATTCATGAATAAAATTTGGCCATCTTACTTGACTGCTGAAATCTGAGATGTTTCAGAAGAAAATAATTTAATGTGTTCCTCCCAAGGATGAAAAAGAGTCAAACTTTCCCAGCCTTCAAATAGTAGGGACATCAATATAGCACCAATTCTCAACCCCAATTCCTCCCCAAATCCCTTGATGAACATCCTAGTCCAGTCTTGGTTCCTGATGGTGTCTGTCTTTCACACTTTAAACATTACTCTTCTTTTTTTCATTTGACTGCATCAAACATATTTTCACCTCTGTTCCTATGCATAGTGTATTCATTCTTTTAGAAAGGTTTTAAATTTTATTTTAAAACCAAAGCTCTATTTCACCAAAGAAGTTTCTTGACATGATTCACAAGATATATTTGATGCTGCCTTTCAGCCAACAACAAAAAGACAGTGTAAAGATTTTACACACACACATACACACACACACAGAGAGAGAGAGAGAGAGAGAGAGAGAGAGGCACAGATCATGCACACTTCACACAGACTCTAGAGTAATAAAAACAAATTTATTTTTTAATGTACAACAAAATGGAGTAATAAGCAAATGAAGTTATTTTCTTTGATGACCCTGTAGCTATAGGCTATCTATGATGAACAAGCAAACTCTATGGTTGAGTTACAACTTTGGTCCCTATCTTGGTTTACAGTCCATCTCTACCTCCAATCTTAAGAAAGCTGTGTAATTGGAAATCTGACTACAAATTATTTAATTTCATTTCTTGCCCTGTAAAGCAGAAAGGCTAATAGCTCTTGATAACAATGATTTTTATAATAGTTATTTGTGCTAACAAATCTGACTCTTAGAACAAAGCAGGCTGAATAAATGACTAGTGAGAGCTAGGTACAGAATTCTGAAAGTGTAGATAGAAAGGGGAAGAGCTTGGGAAAAATGGACTTAGAGGCACACAGAAAGACTGTGGTTCTAATTTTCGTTCCTCTAGTACAGACACAAAGAAACATGGTGATGTATGGCTCTCAAAGATTCTAGGTCAAAGGTATTAAGTATTAAGAACAAGCTTGCCTCTGCACATTATTGTCTCATAGTCTGTCCATTACACAGAAAGACTTGTTCTCAAGGATACACTTGCCTCTCTCCTCATAACTGAACTCTGAGTACCATGATTTCCCTGCCTAGTGTGAATGTGTGCTTGTGGTCTTGAGGCATACTGTACCACTTCCACAAGGCAATTTATTTTTAAAATATTTATTCTCTGTGTACAAACTTTCCTTTGTGTATCAAGGCTGGAAAAGTCATACTAATGCATACTTACCTAAGAGAACTTTCATTGAAAACTCTTGATAGCAAGTACCAGGTGAAATACAGTGTTCTGGGATATTTTACCCAGATGCCAATCATCTTACTAAACAAAGAAAGTAGTTTTCTTATAATTATATGAATGGGCACCAGGAAGTTTGCATGTGGCTTCTTCTGGTTCTCTTGCTGTCCCCCTGTATGTACACCAGATTAGCTGCTGACGTGGTATTCCTCTCTGTATGCTGTGAATATGTTTTATTATCATTGATTAATAAAGAAGGTGCTTTGGCCTGTGGCAAGGCAAAATAGAGCTAGGCTGAAAAACTAAACTGAATGCTGGGTGAAAGAAGGCATAGTCAGAGAAACGCCATGTAGCTGCCAAAAGAGAGAGATACTGGAATTTTACCTGGTAATCCACAGCCTTGTGGCAATACTCAGAATAAGAGAAATGGGTTAATTTAAGATGTAAGAGTTAGTTAATAAGAATCCTAAGCTAATAGGCCAAACAGTGCTTTAATTAATATATTTTCTGTGTGATTATTTAAGGTCTGGGTGGTTAGGAACAACCAAGCAGCCTCTGCCTATAGTTACCCCACAGGCTTCAACAGGATTCTCATGTCTGACTTTCTATATCTTGTTTGGCACATGAAGGTTTCTAAGTATACTACAGTGCTTAGCTTTCTGTGGGTTCTGTAGGGTTCTACTCAACTCCTCATGCTTGTGTGACAAGTACTTCACCCACTAGACCATCTTTCCTGTCCTCTTCTCATTTTCCATACGGGATCCACTATAACCATGAACATAATAGTCATGGATCACTGGGCTCATTCTCATGAATGCCTAAATCCATCAATATTTTTCAGGGTCCTGATACAGATTAAAGTAACCCTGCCTCCAAAAGTCGTATGCTTTATCAGTTCTATTAAGATAACTAGAATGATGTTTTTCTTAAAAATATTTTTATAAATCCAGTAGTACACAATCTTTGGGGGATATCAACTAAACATGTTAACTCTGTTTTTATTATTATGTATCAATGATATTTTGTCTAATTTCAGTAAGGGTCATGGGAGATAGCACATTGAAACTTCATATAAAGAGCCATAAAGAGGCAACTCTCTTTGACAGATAAATAGCTATATATCTTCTTGGATTCCCTGTGTTTTGGCCAGAAGATAGCAAAGTTATCTGATAATGTTCTGCTTAGAATCTTATTCTACTGCTCATAAAGTTACTTATGGTTGTAAAGAGTCAGACTCTTATTTTGATTTACAAATATTTTTGTTTTTTATTGAAAGAGAATTACCCGACTTTCTCCCTTCCTTTCCTTCTCTAGCCCATCTCAGATAACATTCTTAAATCCCACACATCCGCAACAGCCCTCACTCCCGAGCTGGTAGCTTGTTTGGAGTGTATTTATTCAGAAATTGTTGACATTCTTTCTTCCTTAAATTTTTTAGTATTATTACATCATTCTCTCTATCTAAGCCTTCCCATATCCCACTCTGCTCTCTGTAGGTGGAATTCTGGCCAGTTCTTTGCTGTTCAGTCCCAAAGAAACACAATGAGGCTTATATTAATTATAAACTGTTTGGCTCATTAGCTCATGCTTATTGTTAACTAGCTCTTACAACTTAAATTAACCCATATCTCTTGTGTATGTTTAGCCATGTGGCTTGGTATCTCTTCTCAGTAAGGCATTCTCCTCTTTCTTCCTGTGCTTCTGGGGGATGACTACAGACTGAGTCTTTCCTCTTTCCAGAATTCTCTTAGTCTGGTCACCCTGCCTATACTACCTGCCTGGCTACTGGCCAGTCAGTGCTTTATTAAATTTATATGAGTGACAAATCTTTACAGTGTACAAGAGCATTACCCACAGGATCTCTACTTCAAATTAATGAACTTCTTCACTAACTTTTATTATCATCCTAGTTTATCCTTTTTAAGTACCTTGGATCAAGTACCATTTCAGCTTTTCCAATCTACTTCATATCCTCTGTGATGGCTACTATCCTTCAGCTATGGTCCCTAATTAAACTGAAAAAAGAATTAAAATATCTAATTACTAAACTAGCATGAAAAATGTGTAATCCAAGGAAGGAGAAATGAAAGGTTTTACATCCCTGAGAAGGTGCCTTGATGTAGAGAAAATGAGGATTCTTTTGACTTATCCAGGGCTTTTTGAGAGTTTGTATTTTACCTTGTGATTTCATGACAAAAAGAACATTTTGCCATCTGAGATTATATAACCACACTTCACAAATATTTCTTATATTTGGAATAGTTTTCTACAAATATAATTTGTTTTTAATCCTCAGCCTTTCTAACAAGCCTGAGACTTCATACTAATTTTTAAAAGCCTCAACTTCCAAAACTCCTCCAGACACAATAACTATTGCTTCTCTAATTAATGGTGGAGTCACTCACTCAACATAACACAGTTTTATTTTCTGTGAAATCCTATTTACTAGCCCATTTCCATTGCTAAGAATACATTGTCACAGACATGAGAGTCTTGAATAACAGAGTCATATTTTGACTCTAATTATGGTTTAAAGATAAGGTACTTCATCTGGTGATTTGTTTGTGGACACCAGAGTCCTGACTCAGTGAAGACCATCATGAGGCAGAAGATAAGAAATGTTGCAAGATATTTGTATACTGTATAAAGTTTTGTCTCTTTTATTCTGGTTAGTTTAATAAAGAGCTCAGCAACCAATAGCTAGGTAGGAGAGTATAAACAGATTTCTGGGGAGAGGGAAGACCCTAAGAAGGAGAAAGGCAGAAGCACCAGCCAGATGCAGAGAGCAAAATAGGCAGTACCAAGATGAGGTAACACCATGTGGTAGATGTAGATTAATAGAAATGGGTTAATTTAAGTTTTAAGAGCTAGTTGGGAATAAAACCTAAACCAAGTCTGAGCTTTCATAATTAACCATAAGTCTTCATGTCATTATGTGGGAGCTGGCTAGCAGTACAAAGAAAGACAACAAGAAAGCATGCATGTATCCTCTCGTATTTCTCTCTTAAAACCATCAGTACTCATTTCTGCTGGCTCCATATTACCTAATCTGATCTCAATTATGCCACAAAGGCTCTTTTTAGGAAAAACATAAAGTTTTCACTTTCCGAAGACTTCACTACTGTGATCAAATCTGAGCATGAATTTCAAGGTCGACAAAACTCACTAAAATAAGAGAATCATTACACAGTTGGTAGAAAACTGACAGCAACTTTGTAGGCTTATAAAGATCTCCAAGTCAAAAAATGAAAATTGCTGGATGTAGAGATAGAAAAACATTATCTGGTAAGACTTTTCAAAATAAAAATATTCTTGGTCAACTTTGTCACTAGCTCATAAGAGGGAGTAGAGAGACTTAGGATCACTAGTGTGATGTGAATGTAGAATCCACACTTGGAAGACATTGACAATGAGTGCTTAAAATTTTATGCCCCAGCTACACTGCTTCTGAAGACCTGTTTTCATCCCCTGATGAAAATTTCGAAGTCTCACCCAGAGAATACCTCAGTGACTATGACACCTATGAGCAGGAGTAATGTTGCTATCTTCTATCAGGCTTAGATTGGTCACCTGAAAAGAAGATTCATGTTATCTACTTCATAGTGCAGTTCTGGAGAATTAATTTTATGAGATTACAACAGTGATGCTCCTACAAAGAAAGGACAGGGGATTTAGGAAGTGCTCAATGACTGGCAACTCTACTTCTATTACCTTAAAAAATTGGTTATGTGGCTCCCCTGATAACACAAACAGACTTGTACAAGATCATCGCCTTTATTTGAGGCATAAATCTTTTTACCACTTGGCCCCAAACTACTTCTCTAGCTTCATTTCCTTATATTGTAATTTCCCACAGGCCTCTGGGCTGTAGGCAAGCTGTAATTTTCACCTTTCTCAGAGCATGTAATATTACCTTTTTATTACTCCCTGTCTTTCTGAACTTACTGCTCCTTTGATATGTAATGTCTGTTGCTGTTTGCTCACCCAGCAAATGCCAACTCATCCTGCAGTATTCCAAAAATGGGATCTACCTGGTAAAGTTTCAGTTCACCCTCATGAAGATAATTAACTGCCACCTTTACATCTACACCATAACAATTTAGTTGTACTTTATGGATTTACTTATTAGGTTAGATTAGGTGTTTTGTGTTGTGATCTAGCATGCTATGGTTATAATTCCAGCAGACTAAAGCATGTTCAAGATAGGAGAACTTTATTCTATTTTTTTATTATTTACTTATTATCTGATAAGTAGTGAAACCCTTGTTAAACACAGTTTGTTCCTATTTCTAGTTATTCATCCATAACACTGGAGAACTTCCATATTACATTGTTCCCATATTTGACTAAAAAATGCTAACTGGAAAGTCTAGACAGCACAGTAGAAAAGGTGATTATTACCATCATTGTCTCCTTCGGTACATCCCTGCCTCAGAAGATATTTTTCAAGGCACATATATCACTGAAAAACATCATGGAGACTTATTTGTTATTTCAGAAAAGGTCTCTCGTGTATGTTATGTTGGGAAATTTCATATATATATATGTATGTATGTATGTATATATATATATATATATATATATATATCAGATGGACATTTATAAAGGCATAAACATACAAATAAGTTAATGAGGTTTACCAAAATAGTACTACTGTCTGTGCTATATTTGAGGAAATAATCACTGTTTCATAGTAGTACTGGGCTCTACACTGAATAGATGTCACATCAGAATATATGGAGGTTGAGCAGAGACAGAAGTTGCATGGGGAGGGAGCTGCCTGTGTCCATTTGAGGAACCATAAAATAGCTCACTATTGATGCACTTCTACGATGTTCAAAGGCATGCTGTGATGGGGAGAACAGGACTGTCTCAGAACAGGAATAAAAAGAGGTACCTATTTGGAAAATTACAGAAGATTGAGGGTACTTTGAAAAGACAATTAAAGTTAGAGAAGGCTTTAAGTGAGGAGGTGCTGATTCCAGAAGTAGTGGCTAGAGAAAGGGAGGGCTGTAATAGAGCAAAGGAGGCAGTGGAATTCTAACCCATAGAGGAACTACTAACTTTTCTGTCTAAAGACAGTTGCTAGTTTCCATACCACCTCCACTGAGAACCCACAGCAAATCTGCACACCAGTTTCACTAAGACCTTTCCTGTCATGGTGTAGGACAATTCTATATTCTGTCAATTATGTTTTAAATAAACGCTGATTGGCCATTAGCCAGGCAGGATGTACAGGTGGGACAACTAGACAAGAAGTAGAGGCAGGAAAAGGAGAATAGGAGAGTTCTGGGAAGCAGGAAGCTCCCTCAGCAGTCCTGCCCAGACCACGGAAGAAGCAAGATGTGACCTACTCCACCGAAAAGGGTACCAAGCCATGTGGCTAACATAGATAAGAATAATGGGTTAATATAAGTTATAAGAGCAGGAAAAAAGCCTGAGCTAATGGGCCAATCAGTTTTATAACTTTTGGAGACCTCTGTGTGATTTTTCTTGGGGGCTAAACAGCTGTGGGAACTGGGAAGGACAGAAACCCTGACAAGGAGGCCCTCATGTTACACCGTCATTTTTTTCTTCCTACACCACATTGTCTGTCATTCACGCATCAGTCACCAGGTCAGTGGCTGCAAGGAGACTGTGCTCTTAAAATGAGCTTCCCAGGTCAAAGTAATCAAATAAGTAAATGGAATCCAGTCTGTACAGCCTCTGAAGATTTGGTTGTTGCTGTTTTGTGTTTTAATGTAAATGCACCTCTTCTGTCTCTCTCCTTACACACTGATTCTTAAATGAGATTGCTTCAAAACACTCCAACTTTTTCCTCCAAATACAAGTATGGCTGATTTATCACTGTATTCTTAGAATGCTTTTCAAACCTGAATTCAGGAATCATATGCAGTCTTCATTAACAAACATATCAAAAGCACCTAGGGTTTTTCTTTATCTCCCTGCACTGAATACCAGGGTTTAGTCTGCACCTTTGGAAGTGTTTGAGATTCTTATGTCCTGGAACAAAGAAATGAGCAGTGATGCACAGTTGCTATAGAATCGGGCATAGAATTTTAGAAGATATACTTCCAAAGGGGGCATTAGGCCAGAGTGCACGAGAGAGAAAGTTCATCTGCTATGCAAAGGATGTGGACTTGTGACACACTACACTTGGTTCGGTGTAGTGTCTCTCCTGCACATGCTCTGTTGTATGCAGTACTATAGGAAATTCCATGTCTGGCATGTGTCATTCATACCCTAAATCTCTAAAAGAAGTATGTTGCAGTGTTGTAATGTGCCTTTGGCTATCTTCAGACACTTGGAGTGCCTCTGGTCCTGCAGTGGTGGCTAGTGGCTGGGTTTAGTTGTTAGGAACTTTTCTAGTCTTCTTTGCCAACTATTTTGTTGATGATGTTTTAGTGTTTATTTATTTTACTTATTTTTACGTACGCTGTTGATAGCCTTTGCCCTTGGCCTTCCTGATGTCACTCTCTACCCTGTTCTTCCCCAGTTGCCTCAGTATTGTGTCCAGCAGAAATGCTGGATTTCCTAGAGAATCACTTAGCAATCACTTCCTAGAGACCTGAATAAAATGACCACATATGCACTTTGAAAATAAACAGTTGCCCAGCACAGAGACTATGGAAGAAAACAATATTTGGAAACTAATCTGATTCTGTATCACAGCTTCATATGTTTATCATTTTGAATCAATTAAAGTGACATATAAGAAGTTCAGCTTTCTGAAGAGCCTTGATATGCTGATATAAACATTTGGAAATAAGATTTTATATTTTAAATATCAGAGTCCTTTACCCAGAAGATATTTCTTTTTGTCCCTGACTAAAACTAAGGACAAAATCAAAAGTGAGTAGAGTTCTGATATTTTTGGACTAAACAAATATAATTTATATTATATGGTGTCATGTATCATGTCAAATATTTTATATCAAATTAAATAACGAAATGAGGCAGTTCCAGGGAGAGAACATAGTGTTACACCAAAGGAGCACCTCTGTCATTGTCTGAAATACTTTTCTCACTCCTTATCTAACAGTGTACAGGAAGTTTCTTCAGTATAGAACTATTGTGAATGAGAGGCAAATTGTAAGTCCTTGAGAAAATCAGTAATAAGGGTGATAAAAAGGTCAACATAACAGAACATTCAAGCATGCATTGTTAATGTATACACTATTAGCTATTTATTAGCTTTTGATCTGATAAGAACCTTTGTTTATTTTCTAATCTCTTTCTCAGTCTGTTTACAAACTATACTGAATTTTTTCTTTTATCAAAAATTGGTTTTTTCCTTGGCAATATATCTGATTACATTTTCCCTCGCCCTACTCTTCCCAGTTCCTCTCCACCCCCTCTCCCTTTGAATCCACTCCCCTTTTTAAATCTCATTAGAAAAGAAAAGACTTCCAGAGAATAGAAAAATATAACAAATAAAACATAATAATATAAAACAAAAACCACCACATCAAGGCTGGACAAGGCAACCCAACAGGAAGAAAAGAGTCATAAGACCAGGCACAAGAAACAGAGAGTCTCTTCTTCAAAACCTTTGGAGTTTCAAAGAAACGTAAACTGCAAGCTGTAATATATACACAGAGGACAGTGTAGGCCCTGTGCTTGCTGCTTCCAGCTCTGTGAGCTCACATGATCTACCTTGTGGAGTGAGCCTTGAGTCAAATCAGGCATTGGTTGTTTACTGTCACAAGATTATGTATTCATTTAGTGTGTGTGTGTGTGTGTGTGGTGTGTGTGTGTGTGTGAAGGTCAGAAGACAACCTGAGGGATTCAGTTATTTTCTTCCATTATGTGGATCATGGGGCTCAAACTAAGACCTGCAGGCTTGGCAGCAAGGACCTTTACCCAGTGACCCATCTGACCACCAGCACTGGGCAGTATTAATATCCTCCGAAATGCTCCATCCTGTCCCATCAACGAACACTTACCAACTGCATTTTATCTCATTTTCTTAGAATTTTTCTCCCTACTATCACACAAAACCACAAATCCTCTCCGATTTCTTTTCTGCATAATTACCAGCTAATTTCCATATGGTTCTCTGTTACCTCTAAAGCATTCCTGCAGCACTGAGCTGCACACTCAGTCTGTCCCTGCGGGTGTAGTCAGTCATGTCTGCAGTGTCTGTCTTCCTCACAAATTGGAAAGTTCTTGAGGTCAAAAGTACTATTTTCTTTATTCAGAATTCTTTTCCCTTAGTACTTCAATTCCACCAGATCAAAAAAGAATCTTAAATTCAGGGTAGTGGATTTAGCTTAGTGGTGGAGCACTTGTCTAGCAAGTGCCAGGACCTGGGTTCTATCCTCAACTCCAGAAAATAAAATCTTAATTTCTGCCAGTCAGTTAACTTAATTTTCTTTTCTATCTGCTTTTCCTCTGGGTACTGGATTTAATGACCAGGACATTATTTTATTCTCATTTTCAAGGATATGCTAAATATTTGACTAATGAGTGACCCTCTGCTAGAAAATATTCTGTATAGGCTATCCACCAAAGTTATGTATAAAACAGTTCAGAACTGTGTTCCCATACATTATTAAAATAAAGGAAATTATGTGATGTGATTATTTTACGTTAATTTTCCTGTTCATTATTATGCTGGTTGTAGCTTACTTTCATGTCTTATCATAAAACATCCTATCAAGTCTGCATTATTCAATGTGCTCACATTAATATGACTTTTTACTAATTATATTACATGACTGTGGTGAACCTGGGAAGGATATGTGAATAGGGAAGAAAATAATCTTTAGATCAAAATAGAAATAAAATGGGTTCCTTGGCAGCAAGGTTACAAGGTGTAGCAAGCTGGTCAGTGGCAATGGCAGCACCTAAAGGCTGAAACAATGAGCTTCAGAGTTTCTCTGCTTTTGAGAAATACTTGTTAGTTAGGGTGAATTATTGTATGTACAGTTTCTTGGAGTATACTTCTATCCACCTAAGTGAGGACAGTCTAGATTGGCTGGGGTACCATGCTGAGAACTTAGCATGAACCACCTGGATTTGATTTCTGTTCAATCTCTGACATAGACATCTACACAAGTAGAACAGTCTGGGGCAGAAACTTGCCTTATAGGCCATGAGTTTAGAGCTGTATGGCATCACAGTATTGCATTCCGTAGCTAGCAGCTAAATGTAAGCAAAACTTTCTGTTGTAGATTTTGAATGTGTTTATAAAAATATCATTTACATTTTGCTGAACTCTTTATACTTTCAAAATATTTTTAGATTAAATTTTATATAATTATTTTGATCATATTATTTTCCCTCCACAAATATTTTCCAACCCTCCCACCTCCATTTTCACCAAACTTAATTTTCTCTCTGTCCCTCTCTCTCTTCCTCTTTTCCATTCTCTCTCTCTCTCTCTCTGTCTGTCTGTCTGCCTCTCCTCTTTCAAGAAACAAAAGAACAAAAGAAGAACTAGTGATTGAAGAAACTAGAAGAAAAAAAGAACTAGCTATAAAGAAAGAAAACCAGTAAGATAAAAATACTAAACACAACTAAACAAAAAGGTCACCAAAAACAAGTGAAAAACCAAAAACCAAAGAGTCTCTTTTGTGTTGGCCATGTATTCCTTGGAATGAAGACTGCCCTGGATTGTGGTTGATAGACCCAGTAACACTCCATTTAATAGAACCGATGCTTGTTTTCCCAGAAAGTATCAATTGTGACTATCATCTTTACTATGAGTGGGACCTTGGGTCTACTTACTCCTTTCAGTGCTGGATTTTGTCTGGTTTCAACTTGTGTATGCAGGCATAGTCTCTGAGGTTCTATATGTATCAGCTATATCATGTTTTGATGTGTCTTGATGATGCTGTTTTCTTGAGGTTGTTCCTCACCTTGGACTTTGACAATCTCTCTGCTTTATCTTCCACATATATCCCTGAACCTTGAGCAAAGGAGTTGATGAAAACTTCTCATATAGATAGGGCTGATTATTGCAAAGTCTCTCAATCTTTGCACATTATCCAATTGTGGATATTTGTGATAATTATCTTATACCACAAGAAGCTTCTCTTACGAGGGCTAAGTGGTGCACTAATCTATGGGTACAGTAATATGGAATAAAGATCATTGTATTGCTATCTTCCTTTGACAGAATAATAGTAGCATCTTCTCCAAGGCCTGTTAACTATCAAGACTTAGGTTGGCAAGCCCTTGAGTTCCATGCATCTGCTCTCTTTATGTCAGCCCAGTCAGTGCCTTCTAAGCAAGTATCAGAATGATTTTATATAGGTTCTTGGAATCTTAAATCAGGTCCTCATGGCTGTGCAGCTATCACTTTATTTACTGAGCCATCTACCCAGCCCCCAGTTCAGATACTTTTTATTTGAGAAACTATATTTTGCTTTTCCTTATTGTATTATTTTCCTTCTATTTTTTTCTGTAAATTATCAAGATATAGCTTCTTTTAATAGATGCCTATAAATCTATAGAAAGAACCATAGAATATGTAGACTATGACAAGGAAATAACACTTAGTGTAAAGTGTTGCATATTTCTTCCTGTCAGCTATGGGACCTTTCCCATAGACAGTGTCTAATTGCTTTGCTGTAAAAAGGATTGTATCCTATTCCTAAAGAGAAGAGCATGTACCTTGATACAGAGACAGTGTAGGATAATCTATGCTGTGGTGTTTGAAATTTTCTCACACTCAAAGCAGGGAAAGGCATCAGGCTTGTCATGTTTGGATTGAGATGATTATGATCAGAAGCCTATCTCCACAACACACTGGTTATAATATCTTTTTAATTCAATTTCCACCCTCATCGAATCAAGATAATAGCAACTGTGATCTGCATTCAGCAATTCAGTCAAACAACATTGATAGAGTGAACAGCCTATCATTTGTCATTGCATGCCACACATTGTCCATCAGCATTATTTCTATGAGGCATTTGTTCCCCATTGCAGTGTTAATTGATGAACATTTTACAAATGAGGAAAGATGAGGCTTAGAAACAATAAGCGGTCTGCTCACAATTGTGTAATGAGTGAATTTTCTCAGATCACCTGTGGCTCTTTAATTTTCTTGTATAAATTTCATAGGTATGACCTTTAGAGTTACCCTCCTAAAGTGCCAGGTTCTTCCCTATTGTTGACTTTCCTCTGTGCCTCGTATTAACAACATAGCCTCTCTCATAGCCCCTTTCTCATTGCTAATCAACCATTTATTTTCCTCCACTTAACCATGCTCTCATATCTTACTCTACTCTGCACTTCCCCTGTTCCATACACCCCATCATATTTGTTGGGAGAAGAGATGAATGAATGCCTATTTCTTGATGAATTAAATATTTTCCTTAACAGAGTCCATTAGTATGAATTTCATGTTAAGTACAACAGACAAATTCAGCTAGGTAATATGTATTACATATCCAGAATCCAAAATCTGTATTTTCCTCTTAATGGATGATTAATTTTGTGGGTCAGTAAAAGCTAAGTTTCAGAACTATGATATATATTGTGTACATACACACATGCTTGTGTACGTGTGTGTGTGTGTGTGTGTCTATGTGTCTGTGTGTATTAAAACAGCCACAGAACATTGTTACAACCAAACATTTATAATTTGATATCAACTCTGTTTCTAGAAATGCCTTTACTTTCCTGATGATAGCATGTATCCATTCTTTTTGACCCTTCTTTCTTCACTATGTACAGAATGGGATCATAAAGCAAGCTGAAAGAAAGCAGTCTTCTATGGTTGAAAATACAATTTGTTTCCTTAGTATGGTGTTTAATAAAAAAAAAATACAAGCAGAAGTAGTCTGATGCCTATAGCAGGCACACCAACTTGCAGAGACTTACAGGAACCTAACTTCATGAGTAAAATAATTTTCTTCGGGCATTACAGTATCCTTATTTTTTATTACAAACAGCTACATATAAAACATTAGATAGCAATACATGAATAATCCACCTCTCATCAAAGGGTTCTCTAATTTGCACAATTAAGAACTGTTTTGGACTACCCTTTCAAATAAATGAAATTAGGGACTCAGAAAGCATTAGTCAGATAAACATTTTGAAAAGATTTTCCATCATATTGTAGAAAATGACTGCCATTTGTAAAATATAAGTTTTTACTTATGGCTGTAACAAAATGTCTAACGTCCATCAGTAATTTTATCTTTAATAAAATGATAATACAAACGTTCAAGCTCATACCTGCCCATCTTAACTGAACTTTCATAGGAGAGTGGAAGATTGTAAAAGAAGCAAGAAGATGCCTATTTCAGTTCAAGTCATATCCTTGGTAATAAATAACGTGATTTCCCTTAGTTTTATGTTTCATTGTTCATCTTAGAAATAAATTGTCAACAGTCACATCGTTTTTAATGTTATTGCAAGGATGTATTTAGCCACTGTCTAAACTTCACGACTGTAAGCAAATATGAAATGTGTCTGCTACCAAACAAAAATGATTCTGCAATTTCTTTTTGATTGCTCAATGTCAGGATACTCTTGCCTACTCATTATAGAAAATGCTCCTTTTGAGGCAAATGCCACAGGATATTGCTAATAAATATAGGAATGACAAGCACATAGTGTGTGCTTAAGGAAGCTTGGAAGTCTAATTGGAGAAACAGAAAGGAAATAATCCCACAAATGGAATATAATATGAGACTATGGGGAGTGCTATGTAAAACAGGTACTGTAATGAATGATGAGAACAGTACTCATTTGACCTAGGTGTCTTGGACTGAGTTTAATCAGTGTGTGAGTCTGTTGTCCTGTCAATACAAACTTTATAATTCCAGTATTCAAAAGATGAAGCAGCTCTATATTGTCAACATGAAATTTTGTAATTACAATTTATGTCTGAAAAAAGCACTTTGCCAAACTTTTCTTCCTTTTATCATTACATGTTTTTGCAAAGTAAGATTCAAATAATTAGTGTACAGGGAAGATACTGCAAACTGTCACCAACAGCTCATTAGTTTAGAGAAAGTGGCATCTCTCCGCCCACCCGCCATTGCTGCCATTACTCATGGAAAGTACACACTGAGCACCAATTAGAAACATGTTTTTCTTACCAGCAAAGTGAGGGCTCCTTGTAGACTATTTTAAATGCGTAAGAACTAGGAATAGTTACAATGTATGCTGGAGTAGGCTGCTGTTTTCTCTTTTTAGCACAGAGGAAGGGATAAAAATACCTCTCTTTGGGGTTGAAGAGATGGGCGGAGATGAAAAGCACTGGTTAGTCCTTTAGAGGACCTGGGTTCAGTTTCCAGGACTCACACAGGTCTCACAACTGTTTGTAGTTCCTGTTTCATGATTCTTTCTTCAAACCTCTGAATTTACCAGGTATGCACCTGCTACATTGACATGCATGCCAGGACATGCCTATACCATAAAATAAAAATCTAAAAGACAATTGCTTCTTGATAGACATTTTAGTCATGAGTAGTAGCCATATTTCCAAACTTTTATATGTGGCTCTTATAAAGAAATATTCTTTCCATTATCAGAATACTTTATCACAATCTAGAAACTAAATCATTTTCAAGGGATGGTTTATGTGTGCCTAATGATTCAGTTTGAGATATATGAATTCTAGAAAAAAAGATAAATCTCTTAAGAATTTATTTGAATCTCTCAGACTATCAGTTATAAGCAAAATAGTCTTTATTACATGAATGCACTGCCCCACAATTATGTGGTTACACTCTGTTATACTTTCCAATGTGCTTGACAGTGAGCTGAAATTTTCCTGATTGGGAAGAAGGATTTGTCAGTGGTTCTCAGTGTTTCTTTGGCTGTGTATCCTTAGCATTTTTGCTTTTTATTTTGTATGACAGATATCTAAACTTAAAATCTCCTTCAATGAATATTCTCCATATCTCTTAGCAGAGAAAATAAAACAATGTGCAAAAGGAAGAGATACTGTCCTAATTGTAATATATTACTAACAAAATAACACTATTTTAAAAACGCATTAGAGATGGGAAAACAACCAGTAAATTTGGAGAATATAAAATCCACATGATACAAAGAACTGGGAAGAAAATAGGAATGTACAAAAATGGAAGGAACTTCAAAGATAGAAAGAAAAAATGTCAACTTGTACAATGTTTGCAAAATAAAGGTCAAAAGAAAGACCACTGTAAACTTGACAGAAAAAATAATTTGAAGGATAATGATTTGATGTTCCTAGTATTTTTGAAAATTGTTATTAAGCTACAGTTTCATGAGGCTCAGTTGACAATACAAATCAAAATATTCATTCACAGTGAAATAAGTTACAGTTGTAGATACTAAAAAATATTGAGAGATTAACATTTTAATAAAATCTTGTTAATTGAAAACTACATATTTAATTATAATTCTGAATAAAAACAGAATACATATACTTCAGATAAAAACTAATAGGATTTAGTGCCAATTGTGTGCCATGAGAGATGCCAAAGGAACAGAATAGATGGTACTCCAGATCCACAGAGAACCCTAAAATAGAAAATTTTTAAATGAATGCATATGGTACATATATTTAGATTTTTTCTATTGAAGTCTTCTATTTGAAAAATGCATTACCATTTAATAAGAATTATAATAGTGCATTGTGAAGCTTATCATGCATGTGCAAATTTATTATGTGAACATATAAACAACTATAAAAGTATAGAAATAATAGAGATAATCAGGCAGAGAAATTTTATATATCAGAATAAATAAAGTAGCATCAACTTGATGTTGTTTGTAATAAATATTGGTACAGATTTTAAGCCTTAAAATTTCTAAAATAGTAACTAAACTTAATCCAACATTGTTGCTGATATTAAGTGAGTTGATTAATTAAAATTTTGTACTAGAACCAGTTTTCAGAAATTTTAAAAAGGGCAAAATAGAAGAAGGGGTAAAACAAAGTAGGAATGAGACTTGTAAAAACAAAACACAATGTTAGGTATATAACTGATAGAGCAATCCTATTCAATTTTAAGAGATTCCTGGTTGGATAAAATTTATATGACCCTAACTGTATCCCATAGACAATAAAAACACACTTAGATTTGAGGGACATAGCGGATTTAGAAAAAATGAATAGGTAAATAGTATTTTAGAATGTAAATTTAATTAATGGCAGATATATTGAAGTTAAAATGACAAAGTATAGAAATACAATATGCAAAAAAGGATGAAATAGTTCATGTGAGTATAATGAAGTAAGACAAAAAAAGAGGGATACAAGGAACAGGACCAGATGTAACAAGTGTATTTCCAAATTATGAAATAATAAATTGAATCCTAAAAACAAATGAATTTCAAATGTATAGTATATGAATCAGATAATTACATAACAAATGAAACTACAAAGTAAAATAGATAAATAAATTCATGAAAACAGACATTCCAACAATCCTATCTCATTATTTAGAAATTGTGAACAGAGAGAAAATCAATGAATAGGTTCAAAAAACAACATCAACCACCTTTCTCATAACAGACTTCTTTTGAATATAGATCAAAGTTTATGAAGAAGACATTATATGAAAACGTAAAATAAGTGTATTTATTCTGGTCTGAAATCAGATATTCTGTCATGATCATTGAGTTAGCAAATAAAGATCAGTAACTAAAGGAACCTAAGACACAGGGAGAATATCACTAATAGAAATTTACAGGAGAAAATTTGATTAGTTCTGAATGAAAAACTAGTGAAATAGATAATTATTTCATAGAGAAAAAGATCCCAGATCAATGTTCTAAGATTCGATTTAAAGCAACTAAATAAAGAGCAAATTAAAAACAACTAAACATGAAAATAAATGAAATACATTTGGACAAAAATTAAAAAACAGAGAAACAGGAAAACAGAAGCAACCAAGTTAAAATATCTGCAAAAAAGAAAAAAAAGACACTTCTTAGCTTTAGACGGTGGTTGTCAATCTTCTTGATGTTGTGATCCCTTAATACAGTTCCTCATGTTATGGTAACCCCCAACCATAACATGCTTCTCATTGCTACTTCATAGCTGTAATTTTATAACTCTTAAGAATCATAGTGCAAATATTTCCAGAGAGACGGAAGTTTGCCTGAATGGCCAGGAGCCACAAGTTGAGAACCATGGCTAGAGGTTAGCTGTAAATAGGAAGATGAGCTAGTGTTTGAAACACATTGAAATTCTTTGCACAAAACAATTATAAATCATATTCACTTCCATTTTTCTTAAGATTGCAACTGAAACTGTTGAAATTTAAAATTAAAAGTCATGCATCAAAAGAGACACCAAAAAGCTAAAAAGGTTTCTGAAAATACTTTGAAATATTTGTCAAGAAATGCAGCAGGAGAATACAAATTGTGTACACTGAGTGTTTTAATAATTTATAAAATGCAGTAATTGGAGGACTCATAAGCATTCAAAACTATAAACAGAGTTTGTGCTTACAACAAGTGAAAAGGTTAGATGCAAAGAAAGCAAATGGAAAGATACTCTGCACTGGGTTTTGTGACAATGAACTTTTATTTAAGGGATCTCATTTGTGACCCCTTTACCGTCCATCAAGATGACTGAAATCTAAGATTTCTCTACAAGGTAGTTCCTTCTCAAATAGATATTGCATAATCCAGTTGTGTATAAATCCTACCTCCTTTTATTTAAACCTTTTTTAACCTGACTTTTATTTGTTTGTTCACCAGTTGAACAAAATACACACAACTATTTAGGTGAATTACAAATTAAAATAATATTGCATTCCTAGGCACTCACACTAACTGTTACCTTAGAAGAGATTTCAAGTCCTACCAATGTTATAATAACCATAATATTCACAGACTGTTTTCTGTTATTTTATGAAACAATAACAATTAGCTCCCTACATCACTGAATGAACAGAGCAAGAAAGGATATTGAAAGATACAAGAGAGAAATAGCTGTTGAATTTAGGATGAGGAGGAGAAAGGAGGTAAAGAGAAAGAATAGAGGAGGATCCAGTAGCAATAGAAATACCAGCTAGTGATCAACTATAGGAGTTATGAAGGTGAATTACAGAAGGCCAGTTTTTATTCATTTACTTCTGTTTATTCACTTTAGATGTATGTAACTAAGGGTGTGAGTTTGATGCACACACGCCTTGGCTCATATGCAGTTCAGAGGGAATGTTAAGGATCAGTTCTCTACTCCCACCATATGAGTCAATGGCATTAAACTCAGGTCTTCCAGGGTGGCAGCTTGCCCTTTTACCTGCTGATCCATTCCAATGGCCCAAGAGATGTATTTGAAATAGCACAGCAACCTACCACTGGGGAGGAAAGGCTGTTGGATATATAACTGAAGTTTTGCTAAGAATGAAAACAATTTCTCTTTCCCTGAATGCTGACTTAAAGATTTTACAAATAGTGCCAGAGCTTGGAATTGAGTGACTTTCCAGACCCATGACAGTATTAATTTCAGGCATACTTTGCAATGTAAGTGATAAGATATTCCTTTGCATTTATATATATGGAAGGTGATTTTTATTACTCATTTTACTTATTAAGATAATAATAAAATTACATAATTTCCCCTTCGCTTTTCTCCCTCTAGAGATTTTTATATACCCTTTATTGCTATCTTTTTTCATTAACTGCTGTTACATACATATATGTGTATGTGTGTATATGTATAATTTGTAATACTCACATTACTGGAAAACATATAGATTCTAAAGTGTTTCTATTATTAGCAGATCATCTGAGAGGGTTTATCTTCCAAAACTAATAAAAACATATGCTACTTTGTGTTTTGACTGGGTCTTGTCGCCTACAGCTCTCAGTCTTACAGGTGCACCTTCAGCTGCACACCGTTGGCTCAGCTTAGGTTTCCATCGACCACACAGAGTGCAGGTGTTTGTCTGCTGTTTGTTTTAATTTTTGTTATTTCTTGTGAAAATGTCTCTCAATTACTTATTTACTTGAACCTTAAAACACTTATTAATGTTTAGAGTTAGTCAGTTAATTCCACTTATAAATGATAAACAAAGTGAGTCTTTTGCTCCTTGTTGCCTCCACTGTTGTAGTTGGTGTTCATAAATTGGATCAGAAGGTATTTTTAAAAATGCTATTTCCTCACTAACAAATATTTTACCATGACAAGACTTCTAATATAGTAATACAAGCTACAGCCCATACTAGAAAGTCTGATGTCTATGATGAGCTTTTTTGTCTTCATTACCAGTTCTAATTTTGTATCTTGCCTATGCTACTGAGATTCAGTTTTACTGAACACTTGATAGGCACTCATACTAAAATGGTACATCTCATAAGAGTGGGAACAATGATCAAATCTGCTATCTTGTGGCAATTTAAAGAGTGGGAAAATACCAGACAACTAAATCCCAGATAAAAATCTCTGTTCTAGTATTATTTGGAAATAAATGATGAAGTAGACAATAGTCTTTAAAACTAATCAAGCATAATTGTACAAAATTTCCCCTTTGACCAGTTACAATTATCTCACATTGAGGCAACATATGGTACTACAATAAAAACTAGCAATAATTATTTTCCATATTTCAAGGACTTTATTTTAAACTTAAATAATTTTTTAGTAATCATCCAACAGTAAAGTTTGAGGGAAATTATGTAAAATCCAACTCTTCATGTTGTTGATACTTAGATCATTTTGAGAGTGCTACCACTTGTGATCAACATTAACTTTATCTATGATGCCTCCTCCAAGGTCCTTCACCTCTCCTAAAGAATTCCATTAACAGTCCAAAAACATTCAGTGGAGAAAATAAAATGTGATGTTTCACTTTAAGTTAGAAATATTGCTCAGATAATTTGTTAGTGTTCTATTATTTCTTAATGTCTGAAATTTCTTAATAATTTGCATAATTACCTGATGTAGAAATGGGGTTTGAGGTTACTACCTGCCCAAGCCACAAAGTTTATAAATGGTAAAACTAATAGCAAAGTCTACCAAGCCGTCCTTTAACAGTCTTTGTCTATCTGTCACAATTCTGAAGACACAACCTCTATTTCCACAGCTTGCTTATGTATCCATCACATGCATGAATCCTGGGTTTTACTGTAGTGAATGCTGACAGTCTTTTTTTATGTGCTCTAATGGGGCTTATCACGAACATGTGCCCTTCTAGAAATGCTTATTTAGGATCCAAATTAAATACAGAAAACAGATATGTCTTGTGTCATAAATATCTCAAAATTAATTTGCAGAATTATGCCGTATTTTGATTATTCAGAAAACAGATGAATTAAGAAACAGTCTAGAGAAAGATTTGGAATCTAGACAAATACAAGGTAGGAGCATTTTATGTTTTCTTTTTATAGTTCCATGATTTCAAATGAATTAAAAATCATTAGCTGGTGCTAATGAATGGATTGACAAAGCAATAGCAATTTGTTATATTCTCCACTGTTTAGAGTATATTTTAAAATGTGGCACAAGAATAAATACAAAACTTCAGTAAAATAATAAAACATTTACTTAATGAAAAATATCTCTGACCAGGCATTTCCATATTTGGCAGTATGGGCTCTGTCTCAGCTAATAGTCAGCCTAGTTTGTTTCTATATGACTTATGAAAAATAAATGTTTATCTAAGAGTCATTAACTATTGATATTATAAAATAAATTTGGAAAGATAAATAAATTTTTAGTTTCTATACACTCTGTTGGATACCTGAACTTCTAATACCTGCTGTGGGGAAATACAAAAGGGTATGATTTGCAGCAGATATTTTGATAGAGACTGGAACCTCATCAGTTCCATTAAAGTTATGCAGCTCTTGGAGAAATTTTACTGATGTAACAATGGAAGAGATGACCTTGAAGAATGGGGCACACACTTGGCTCCAGGACTAAAACAATTACAATTATTCAATCACTGGGTCCTAGGGTAGAGATCACCACCCAAAACTAACTTCTAAACAACAACAAAATCTATTCCAAAAACATTTTAATTAAATTAAATTTAATTAATTTAATGCTATTCTACATTTAAAAAATCACAAAACCAAAAGAAAATCCAAAAAAATTGAAATTCTCAGTAGAGTAGGAGTGTGGTAAATGTCATTAATTCCAACACTTAAGAGGCAGAACAGGTAGATCTTGATGTGTTCCAGGACAACCTGGTCTACAGAGTGTGCTCCATGTCACCCAGGAGTATGTACTGAAACTATCCTGATAGAAAGAAGATGATAGATAGATAGATGATAGATAGATGATAGATAGATAGATAGATAGATAGATAGATAGATAGATAGATAGATAGATAGATAGACAGATAGACAGATGATGGGCAGGCAGGTGGTTGGGTAGATGGATATAGAGAGTGAGATAAGGTAGGTAGATAGATAGATAAATATATATGGATAGATAAGAGAACAAACTTATCATTGAAAGAAAAACTACATAGATCAATAGAATTTTCAATGTTCAGATCACATTAAAACTTTAGCTAGACTCAGACTACTTCAGCCAGGGAAGCAGGTAGGCTAACTTCATATCCTCACCCACACCTCCTCTCTTTCAAATACAATATCCAAGTCCTATCTCTAACACTGCAGGCGATTCCCTGCTGTGGTCCCTCGTCCTGCCACCTTTCCCCCATCTCCAGTGAAACACATAGAGCATCTCACCTGGCTTTCCTTTCCACAGTCATTACTGTATCCTAGCTTCCAACTCCAGTAGGCACTCCCTGGGAGCCCTCCAACCATTCTGTCCAGGAAGCAGATTGACTTACTGCAGATCTTCCCTTTCTACAATTCAGTCTCTTAGCTCCCTCCCAAGCTTTGTAGTAGACTACCTGCTACCCCTCCTCAGGAGATGTCTCCCTTCCCAGAGTACCAAGCAGATACTGGTGGAAGAGCCTGCTCTCAGCCCTCTGCAGATATCCGCAAAACCTCCCCCAGCTCTTCTCCATTCCTAAGAGTCATTTCCTAGTACATGAAAACCTATGTTATCAAGATCCCCCAGTGACCACACCTGTCACAATCCCAGAATTTCCTACCAGAAAACACACAGCTGCTTCAGTCTCCTAAGACCTGAAAGAGCAACAGAAAACAAGGAACAAAACACCCACTCAACAAAGACAAGACTAGATACCAATACCTAAATTTTGTTCCCAGGGGGAGGGGGTAAGCCTCCAGTGACACAGGACTCAACTTTCATATCTGAGGGGGTTAAGGGAAAAAAAACATTCACACACTCTCTTCATGAGTTTCCTTCTTTATTCTTCTTCTGTATTCTCTCATTAGATTTTCCTGGTAATTTCCTTCTCTCATTCTTGATGTTTTTCTTCTCACTATAGCTTTATTTTTTTCCTTTACAGCTTAAATATCCCAGCAAACTCTTTTAAGCAACATAAAAAATTATAATGTGATTACATTTTATTTTTTTCAAGTAAATGTAATGACACAAGTAAAAAACAGTATGTTTTTCATATTCCTTACATAATTAAACATTTTACATATTACATATAAAAAATAAATTATTCCCAAGAACTTAAATACATTCATTTCCAAGCAAATTTTATAGATTAATAGAGTGTAAGCAAGCAAGATACTCTTCTTGGTCAGTTCTTACTGGCAGGCTGAGTTTTGCAGTTACAAGAAAAGGGCCAATCACTTTATTACTGATCTTATGAGGAATCTTAAAGGAATCACAAAGTTAAACTTTTATACATGAAAAACAATCAGTCAACTCTACTTTAAATCTTTAGGGTGCATACCCATTTATCAATCATTTTTTTTATATCAGGATATTGAAGGAAAAATTGATACTAAGAATTAATCATCGTCTTTGATCACCAACCAATCCTAGCAAGGAAAGTATGATAACTCTAATAACTGAGGTAACTTGATTTTTGATCAAATCAAAGATATTATCAAAATATCTTAATCTAAAGCTATTGATGTGGGAGGTCCTTCTTCCTCCCAGCATTCCATTTAGTTTTCACCACCTAGCTCTGTTCTTTGTCCCTATCACAGGCCAAGACAGGGCAAGACATTTTCTTTATTCATTAATCAATAAAAGCAACACATAGACAGAAGAAGCTCCCACACCATTTCCTGCCATATTTTCTAGCAATGATACAACTTAAGTTTCTAAGAAGTGCTTAGCATTTTAAGAAGTTCTCCTGGACAGGAAAGGATTACAGATACACAGTAGGACAGATTTAGATAAAAAGAATTCTAAATGGGTAACAGTGTTGGATAAATGTAGGGTTGGGAGACAGAAGAAAAAGTGTATAGAGAGTTGAAAAAGAAATAAATCATTTTTTAAAAATGAAACAAAGTCTTTAAAGAGACAGAGTACAAACAGTAAGAGATTAAAATGAGTAAAAAAAATTAAGCCATGTAAAGATGAGAAGTTCAGAGAGAGTCTGGATTATGTATATTATTGTGTTTTCTTTGAATTCTTTGACTGTGAAGAAGCTAAGTACAGAGAGGCATTTCATTGTATGGACTGCTAAGCTAAACCAGCATGTATATTATAAAATTATCTCTACTTCAGAATTTGGGTTTAAGGATATGTTGCTTTGAAAAAGAGGTTCTTCTTTTGTCTCCACAGAGGATGAGAACCTGTGGATTCATTCCAGGCTAATATATTTTGATGGACCAAGGCCCCCTAAAAGGTTGCCATGAACACCCTAAAAAAGTACCTGCAAAAAATTACTTTTCCCAATAAACTGCAGCAAGCAGTTTAGAGAGAAATAACTATGCACATATTCCCAAATATTGTCTACAAAAGATTGTTTACATTTAAAGGGGGATATGATATAGAGATTTTCATTTGTATGGATCTTGGTTTATTAATACAAATTTAAGGTAAACTTTGTTATATGTATATTTATGCTCTTGATTAAGATATCATGTTTGTGTAGCTCATTTAAAAATGTAATATAGTTAAAAATATAGGTTAATAGATAATCATCTATAATAGTCAAGCTTGTAGTCATGTTAGATTTTCCAGATATATAGAGATATATTTCAGTTAGATAGGTATTCTTCAAATCTTTCAGAGACCTTCAGAATATGGCATTTAAAACTTTTTAATAGCTTAAGACTTTTCATGACCATATTTTCCCATCCCTTCACTCATCCTAATTCTACCACATCTTCCCTCCCCATTCCAGATTCAGTGCTTCTCTGTTTCCCTTCAGAAAAAAGAGGGCCTCCAAGACATTACAACCAAAGAGAACAAAACAAGATATAGCAGAACAAGGCAAAACCCATCATATTGAGGCTGGACAATCTAATAGGAGAAAAAGGGTCCCAGAACAGACAAAAGAGTCAGTAACACACCCAATTCTCACTTTGTACCACAAAACATCAAGCTAACGACCATAACATATAAGTTCTAGACCTAGTGGAGACCCATGTATCCCCATGCTTGCTACTTCAGTCTCCATGAACCCATATTCACTCTTAGTTGATTCAGTGTGTTGTCTTTTCCTGGTGTCTTCCATATCCTCTGACTCCAACAATCTTTCCTCCACCTCTTCTGCATGGTTACTGAACTCCAAGTAGGAGGACCCAATGGAGATTTCCTCTCCACGTAATGTCTAGCTATGGTTCTCTGCACCTACACTCTTCTGCTGCCTGAGGATGAACTCTGATGATGACTAGACAAGGTACCTATCTATGAGTATAGCATCATTTCATTGATTTTTTTTCTTTTCCAGTTGTGTTTGGTCCTACCTTAGACTCCGGGCTATTCCACCTTCAGTTCCTGGTTCTTGAGATAGTGTAGGTCATTGGCTCCCTCTTGTTGGATGGGTCTCAAGTTAAACTAGACATTGGTTGGCCACTCTCACAAGTTCTGTGCCATCGTTGCCCCAGAACATTTTGACAGGCAGGACAGATTTTAGGTGGATGGATTTAAAAAAATAATCTATTTTCTATAGAATAAAATATTTGGTTAACATCAGGCATTATTAAAACAATAGAAGTCAGTCTATATATACATATTACACCTATAAAAATAAACCAGTAAATCTTAAAGCCAAGCAGTAGGTTATATGTTAATATGTATGCATTTATGTCTTTACCTTTCTGTAGATCAATATAGATGTATATACACAGAAATTCATTTTGTTAAAAGAGATAAGCTGTAAATAATATATCTAAAACTATAAATTGTTTGGGGAAGAATAATTCTCAAATGTGAAATATAGTGTTCCTTTGTCTGCATATCTTGCACAGTGGTATAATGCTTGGAATGTGGAAAGGTATGATTTTAAGCCTCAGCTCCCAAATTATAAAGCAAGTTCTCAGAGAGAATACAAATGGTATAAAAGGTTAATGTCACATATTCTTATTCATGAGGAACCTAGAAATGCAGAACACATATAAAATATGGTTATTAGGGACTGCATGGAAGTGGTTAAAAACTGTATAATTAGTTAGACAAATGGAGTAAGTTAAATTGGTTGGCTATAACACTTGACAATGGCAGTTGATACTTATATATTACATGTTCAATAATTTCTAAAAGTAAACTTCGAGGATATTGACAAGAGGAAAATATGCATCTAAATTAATGCAAATGATTTTAGCTTAATTGATACACATATTTTAAATGTGTCCATTCAATATATTTATATTTTAAAACAGCATGCTAGAATTATATATAGAAATTTTTAAATTAGAAATAAATTAGAAAAAAACAATAATTTGATTTTATTTTCTTATATTTTTATTTTAAAACCATTTTTTAATTCAAATAGATTTTGATCATTTTCTTGTCTCTCCTGAATCCTTCCAGATCCTCTCCCCATCCTTACTCACCCAAATTTTAAGTTCTTCCTCAAAAAACAAAAATTCAATACAACCACAATCCATCCTGAAACAATAAAAACTAACAAACAAAAAAATGATATAAAATCACAACCCTGAAAACAAGCCAAAGCAAACAAAACAAATAATCCACACCAAACTGTAACCAAATGAAAGCACACAAAAACTGTGCAGTCCAGTATATGCTGGTCAACTATTTCTAATCATGAGACTCTCCCTGGAGTGGTTGATATATCCAGTGTTTTTCTATTGGAGAAAACTGAATTTTCCTTTCCTAGCAGGTATAAGTAACAGTTCAATTATTAACTTTTACCCTAGTGGTTAGGTTTTAATTCATTCATGAATTCATTTATTCACTCACTTAAAAAGTAACAAAATAGAATACAATGGGATAAAGCAGAAACTATCACACTGAAGCTGAACAAGACAAGCCAATAGAAGGAAAGGAGCCCAAGAGAAGAACAAGTCAAATACCCACTGTCGACACACTGAGGAATCCATACAAACGTTAAACTGAAAAACAATAATTTGACCTCATATTAAAACAATACTTTGACTTCATATTAAAAATTCTGATCATTAAAAATATTAGCTTTAGGGGCTAGAGAGACTGATAAATGCTGCTCAAGGAGCAGATCTGAGTTTGGTTCCCAGCATCAAGCTGGTGACTTTGCATCGTCTGTAACACAGGTTCTAATGATTGGAGACACTCTTCTGGCCTCTTTGGGCATCTTCATGCAGCACACTGAAATGCAAGTAGGCAAAACATTCACACAATAAAATTTTAAAAATCTTTAAAAATATTAGCAAATGTGTTGGGCAATAATAGTGTATGCCTTTAACTGCAGCATTTGGGAGGCTGAGGCAGGCAGATCTCTATGAGTTCAAGGACAGCCTCGTCCACAAAGTAAGTTCCAAGACAGCCAGGGCTGCTACACAGAGATATCCTGTCTTGAATAACCAAAAGAAAAAACATACTAGCAAATGAAAAATAGATACATTATTAGAAAACCTTATAATACTTGTACCTGATAAGGATTCTATGCCTAGAATTTTTAAATGCTTATAAAATGAAAATAAAATGCCAAACTCTTTATTCCCTAAATTCAAGACAAAATGACTTCACATGAGGAAATTAACTTCACAAAAGCATATATTAAAATGAGTATGTAGAGCAAATGAGACTTTGATAATAATGTGGACATAAATAAAATAGGAAAACATCTTAGGAATATTGTTCAGCATTTTTCTTATTTTAATTATAGCACTATTTGTGATTTTCATGAGTTTAGTAAAGATAAATGGTATTTTGTGGTGTGTGAAAGAAGTGTATGGTAGTTTTTAAATTTAAACAAAAATTATCCCATACTTGAATATCCAAAGGCCTCAAAATAAACACATAAATAATCACATTTTGTGCTTTATGAATTTCAAATCACTGTAATAAATAGAAAAAGCCAGACTCAAAGTGTTAATAGTAAAATCCTTCATTTGCTTGTGAATGTATTTCCAGAACAGACAATACTAAGACAAGATGATTACTGCCCCAACAATGCTTGCCTCTGGATACATGGAAGTGAACATTAAATGGTACAGTCAAATTCTGTGAGGTGATGGAAATGCTCATTTTGGGGAATATGATTTCTATGCAAGTGTATACATTTCAACACTTATTAAATTACTTATATATTATTTATGTTTTCTGTACTATAGGACATAAAAAGACAAAAACAATTATAATGGGTTTATCCACTGAGGGTGCCTCAGCTCATCAGCCAGGAGGAGGAGGAAAGACTGTAGGAGTCAGAGGGCATGGAAGACACCAGGAGAACAAGGCTTACCTGGTCACTGTGCAGGACACATATGTGCTTCCAGAGACTCAAGTGACAAGCGTTTGGCCTGCATGGGTCATCTGTGCTATGGTTTTAGCTTGGCAATTTTGTGAGACTTCTAACACTGGGAGCAGGTCTGTCTCTGACTCTTTGGTCTGCTCTTGGGACCCCTTTCTTCTTATTGGGTTGCCTGTCCAGCCTCGAGATGAACATTTTTGCCTTGTCTAATTGTGTCCTGTTTGTCCTGTTTGTTTGGTTGTAGTCTCTTGGAGGCCTGTTCCTTTTTGAAGAGGAGATGCAGGTGAGGTGGATCTGAAAGAGAGCAGAGGTGGTGGGGGTGACCTTGGAGGAGTGTAGGGAAAGGAAATTGAAAGCACAGAGAGAAAAATCTGTGCTCAATAAAAGTTGTAAAAAAAAAAAAGATACAAACAAAAATATGTCGTTTCTACATGAAAGAAGTGGATAGGCCAGTGTCGGCTTTGCAGACAGATTAAACTGTGCTAGCAATTTCTGACTCGGAAGAGCTCCTACCATGATGTGGGCTGCTTGCTATAAAGAACTTTGTCAATAATGGTTTCCAAACACCAAATGGTGAGATTCTTCTATGGGTTCTTTTATAAAGAAGAAAATTCTCCTTGCATAGTGGGCTATCCCCAAAGAAGTAGTTGCTTGGAGTTCCAGTGGGCAGTAAAGATGGTATCACTTTCTCTATAGCTGAGTCTACTGAAATGTTTAATAAGTAGATCACATATGCATTAGAAATACATTTTATATTTTGATAATACTTAGAAGCTACCCTTATTGAATAGTCTGGTTTAATTTCTGTTTCCATGATAAAATATTCTGACTAAAATAAATTTATGGGAGAAAAGGTTTATTTTTCTTACAGTTCCAGATTACAGTCCATCATTACAGGAAATGCAAAAGAGGAATTTGAAGTATACTGATCCATAGTCAAAAGCAGGGGTAGAACAAGTAAATGTCTGCATACCCACACATGACCAACCCCATCTCCACACTTAGGCTGTCCAGGACTGAACAGTTCCAGGGAATAGTGCTGCGTCAATGAGCAAGTCTTTTCACTTCAGTGAATGTAGATAAGACAATACCCTGCAAACATGTTCACAGGCCAACCTTATTTAAGCAGTCCCTCATTGTGATATTCTTCCCAGAAGATTGGAGGATGCATAAAACTGACAACTGCCTGGATCCATATTAACTCAAATTTTATTGGTTAATGTAATGTACCTTCTGATGTGTTATCTAAAGAGTTTATAAAGTGTATAATTCAAAAGAAACATCTCATTAATCTGTGTTTCTATCTTACCACAGACAGTGAAAAATTGCAGCTTCAAGTCAAGTAGTAATGGGGCAAGTCAAGATGAAGCTGATTTTGAAAACTAAATGAATACAGAATTGCTTGGATTTTATAAATCTCTAGTTTCCTATTTTTATTGTACAAAATAAAGCAGGAGATCCATTTCAGAATTCCTTATAGATTTCAGTAGATAAAAACTTCATATCTATCCATAGATATATTATTGCATTGAGAAAAATATATCAAATATAATGTGCTCTTTGAAGATTTGCAATCATATGCAAATTACTAAAGATTTTAGATTATTATTTAGGAAATAATGACTCATTTCTTTAGTCTTCATAGAAAGAAGTGTTTCTTGGTTGTTTATGTCTGCTATTGATCCACAACTTAAAGAGCTAAAAGGTTAATAAGTAATAATATTAAGCAACAATACTAAAATACTTATTTTGGTGTTAACTGCTTATAGTTTCTTAACACTTTTCCTGTTTTATATCATAGGTGCTCACACCTCAAACTTAATTTATATGTTATAGAACAAAATTTTTACATTTGACAAATGTATCTGTTGTTTGAGGTCATATTTCTCCATATTCAAAGCTCCATATTCATTCATCTTTTAATCACTTAGTAATTTTGAGCATCTTTTAGTGGCACTTCATTTGTATTTTAGTAAATAAAGATTGCCTAAGATCAGAGATTAAAACAGCCCCTGTGGTCAGCCTTACAAAGGCAGTGGCAACACACACCTTTAATCCCAGTAGCCACACTAGTTGCCATAGACAGTAGGCAGTTCATGCCTTTAATCCCAGTGATGCACATCTTTAATCCCAGCCCTAGAAAGGAGTATAAAATGGGAGGAAACAGTTCACAGTCTCAGTCTCATTCTGAGAGTTCCGGAGGCAAGATTGCCATTTTTGACTCAGGTAAAGGTAAGAGCCAGTGGCCGGCTGCTTTGTTTTTCTGATCCTCAGGCAAGCTTTATTAATTAAAATACCAATGAAATACCACTGCAGCATCTCTCATGTCCTACTTCCTATTGTCACAGCTCACCACAGTGTCGGGCTCTATGAAACCTACAGTCTTCCGTCATTGCTTCATATAATACAGATTTTTGAAATATTGTTGGCAAATACCTCCAATAGCTACTCAAAGCATCAAAAAATAAATGTAATCCCATGAATTTATTTATTTATATGACATAGTATATTATATTATTCCAGTCACCAGTGCTCAACTGACTGTTAAATCAACAGTGTCAGGTCTCAGGAAGTCACTCTTTGCTCAGCTCAAGCTAGACTTCAGAATTTCTGCTGGTTTGAGCAGTAGGTGGGGATGGGGTGGAGTGGGAAGGTTGAGGGGGAAGTGGAGACATGGGAGGTGGGGAGTGAGGAGTGCCTGGTGGGGAAGAAGTGGCTGGAAGGGCAGACTCATAAATTTGGAGTCCAATATCCTGGGTAGGAGAAGCCATCAGAAACACCCGACACATACTTTAGGCGGGTCAAATCATCAACATGGTTGGGTTGGGAGAGCCTAGGCCACTAAGAAAGAGGACCCATTTGTGCTGCTCCCAGGTTCTCAGCACTAGATGTGTGCACGGCAGCAGTAAAGAAGCCACTGAAATGGTCTCCATGGTTAGGAAGATTTTTATTGTGCCTAAGAGAGAGAGGCATCTAGAGGAGTCAAAAGCAGAGAGAAAAGAGGCAGAGTGGATATGGCCAGGGCTACCTATGAAAGAATGTGGAATAGCAGGACAGGGAACAACACTGATGTTATAAAAGACAACATTCTGGAAGCTACCACAATTAGGGAGGAGTCTGGGTGCTGATAAGATTCAGGATGTTATCAGCTTTTTCCTGCTTACCATATATATATATATATATTCCTACCTGTAACATATGAAGAGATTATTATTCAGTATCTACAAACAATTTTTATTTATTAATTATATTAAACTAGAAAATATTTCTGTGCCACAATGGTATATAACTTAATCATTCTGGGCATTGTGGTTTGAATAAAAATGGCTTCCATAGGCCCAGAGGGAGTGGCACTAGTAGGAGGAGGGGATTGTGGGAATAGGTGGGGCTTGCTGGATGAAGTGTGTCAATGGGGGTGGGTTTTGATGTCTCAGATGCTCAAGCCTGTCCAGTGTGTTATACAGTCTCTTTCTGCTGTCTGCAGATTCAGATGTAGAACTCTCAGATCCTTCTCCAGTACCATGTCTGCCTGCATGCTACCATGCTTCACCCATAATGATAATGGACTAAACCTCTGAAACTGTAAACCAAGCCTAAATAAATGTGTTTCATTTATAAGAGTTACTGCTGACATGGTGTCTTTTCATGGCAATAAAACTCTAGGATGCTGGGTAAAGACCCATTTTTTGAAGTGCACTGTTTTCATACTTCACATGCTTTCTGAAAATTTTATACCCAGTTACATACTAGATTTAGCTGCTCATCATATTCTGCTATTTTCTTTCTGAGGATATGAAGTTGAGTACTCTTTATCTTCTTTTGTATTTGTAGGCATATATTAAATTCTAGACGGAGGGTATATGAGAGAACATAAGGAATATCTAAGCCATTTATCATCCTTTATGTCCAAATCTTAAAGTAAATCCAAACTTTAATTTTTCATCATTTTAGCTTCTCTCATATTTAATGTTATAAATCACCCTTTTAATTGGAGACTTAAATCAATACCAAAGCTATTTTAAATCAAGGATAGAATAGCACTATTTCTGTAATTATATGTAATAATTCTACTAAAATTCCATAAGAGATTTTTTAATGCTAGTTCAATAAATATGATAATAGCATGTTAGACCTGTAATAACATAAATCATTTTTTCTAGTTTTTTCTGCTTTTATTCTATAAGCTTTATTTAGTAAATATTTCTTAGAGTAAATATTCCTCTTACATCTTCTAGCACCACAGAGAAATAAATATCACAAATGTAGCTTCTTCACATCTTGCTGTGTCACAAAATTCTAATTAAATTGCACAGCACAAATCAAAATTATCTCTTAAGTACATGGAAATTGATATTTGTTGAATTAAACATAAAAAGCTAAAAAAAAATAAGTGCACGAGGATTACAGCATTTTGTTTCCTGAAGGTCATAACTCTTGCTTAGCATTAGGTTACCTGCTAACTCCCAATTCTTCCCATAGCAGCAATATTCAGGAAAGATTTATGCTTGAGTACAATGCTGACAACAGCTAACATTATACTGTTTTGTGTGTGAAGCACTTGTGTGTTAATTCAATTTGACTGTTTGTAAATTTGAGCACAAGAGCCTAGGTAGAAGATAGAGTGGAGACTAGAAAATTCCAAGTTGGGCTTCATAAAAGATACAGGAAAACAGTAAGAGAAAAATGTGAATACAAATATCACCTAACATTACATCACAGAAAGCATCTCAGATGGATTTGGTCATGAGTCAATGAAAGTATGCACTGCAATCCTGTTCTTAAGGTATACATACTCTAAACGCACATACTTCTTTTCAGGAGGTAGTGATTTTAAAGATTATGTAAATTGGCCTGATACAGTGATCTTTCTGATTTGTGGTCATAGCTATTGCTGGACAGTTAATGATCTATTTGGGAGAATTTGTTTTAGGTATATAGGTTATTCTATTACTATGGCTATCACAACTAATTGAATTGCTTTCTGAAAGGACCTAATGCTTTATTAAATAGAAAAAATATTTTTAATATCATTCATATCTCACTTGTGACTGAAATTAGCTAAGAGAAAACATTGAAGAACATTTTTCTCTCCTGCTTACTATTTATTCAAAAGAGTTTCAAGTAATATAATTTATATAAACTATTCAGAAATGTGTACAAAAATCAATTTTTCAAGCCTGGCGGTTCTGGTTCACACGTTTAATCCCAGTACTCGGAGGCAGAGGTAGATGTATCTCTGTGAGTTCGAGGTCAGCCTGGACTATAATAGTTATTTTCACTGCAGCTATGACTATTAAGCAAAATCAGTATTTCAGCATACTTTAAACTGCCTTTATATTGCCTTATTTCAGGCTAACAAAAGCACCATTAATGTGTTTTTTTCAACTATAATCTCTGACCTAAGGAACCTACTTTATGACAAGCTTTCTTTTACCTATTTCCAAGGTAGAAGTCTTTAATAGCTTTTTAAAAATTACCATATATTTTCAAATGTTAAGTATTCAAATTACTGTGTTTTTCTTAAGGAAAGCTCAACTACTTGGCAAATGGGAAAATTATATAACAAAGAGTCTGTATCTGTACATTGTGCAAAGGTGGAAGAAACAGATTATGTAAAAGTGAACTGGGTTCTTTTGATGTGGTTATAGTTACAGTAACCCAGAAATAAGTACACTCATGACAGAGATGTGAACAATTTGGATAAAGATTCTATATCCATCAGAATCTTAGGGTGGAGATGTTGACCTTCACAAGATCATCTACAGATTTTCTTTTGCTTTCTAAAGCCCGAAAATTTCTCCAGAACACAAAAATCCAACAAACTGACATAAACGTGTTTGTCATACAAAATGCATTTTTGTTTTACCCAGCTTGGGGCTTGTGTTTCATTATTATTAAATATGTCAGTAAGGTTATGCCTACTGGTAACACAGACTTTCTCCCCAAAATAGTCAATGTTATTCAAAACTCATTTTTGTATATCTTACAAGGTACAGTTTACTTTTATAAATCTTTTAAATTTACAAATTTAGAAATATCTGTTTGCATTTTGCTAAATTAATTTTACTTGTCCAGAATTTGTAGAAAAAAAGTCAAAAATTAAAATAAATTGTTTAAGAATTGTGGTAGTTTGAATGATAATGGCCCCATGGACTATTATGTTTAAATACTTGGTTCCAGTTGGTGAAACTCTATGAGAAAGATTAGGGAGTGTGACAGTCTTGGAGGCCTTGTGTCACTGGGGAGAGAGTAGCTTGGAGATTCTATAGAAATACATGCATACAAACATACATACACACAAATATTATACATAAATTATATACATATATAGAAAAGAAATGCACACACACACGGGAGTGAGCTATTGCTGTAACAGCCATGACCATGCTGGTTTCTTGAGGAATGTGAAAGACTTTGGTACTTTGGACTGTGAAAGAAGTTGAGCTCTGTAAGTGGCTTTAACTGACCGTCTTGGTAGAAACATGGATGACAGTAGTGCTGAGACCCCTGTAGGCCAGGGAAGATATTTACCTATCGCAGGAACCGCTTGGAGACTCAACAGAAACCCCACCCAGGTCAACCCATCCCATGTCACTGCGAACTCCTGCCTCAAACTGGAGACTCCTCTCAGTCCCAACATCTACTCTTCTTTTTGTATAAATTCTTTTCCGGGTCAGCATCCATCTTCTTCCTGAGATAATCAACAGCTCAGAGAAAGGGATCAGATGAAAAATTTATTGTGTTAGCTTTAATATTTCTTCATTTGAGCCGGGCAGTGGTGGCACATGCCTTTAATTTCAGCACTTGGGAGGCAGAGGCAGGCAGATCTCCATGAGTTGGAAGCCAGTCTACAAGAGCTAGTTTCAAGACAGGCTCCAAAGCTACCGAGAAACCCTGTCTCGAAAAACCAAAACAGAAAATTTCCTTATTCTGCTTTCTCTTCCTTCATGAATCTGCTCTCACTCATTTTTATTAGTTCATACTGACAAACTTCATAGAAGAACATGGAAAGGTTGTGAAAGCCGTGATAACTTGCATCCTAATGTACAACTATGTTCCCATAATGATACTGATGAGAATAGAAAAAGAAGGCATAGAATAGGCATTGAAAAGATATAAGCATAGTCTGATGAAAATGCCAGCAGGACACAGGCATGATTCCTTTTATTTCTTTTCTTTTTATTATCAAGAACATATGATATGATATATATTTATATTTCTGTATGCAAATATTCATTTGTGTGTGGGCAACTGTGCATGTATGCCATAATATGCATAAAAAGTCAAAGGACAAATTTAGATGTCATTCGTTACCTTCCTCCTTGTCAGCTATATGGTCTCGTTGCTTGCTGCTCTGTGTGCCAGGCAGCAGCTAGAATAATGCCTGACTCATAGGAGACTACTGAAAAATAATTATCAGAAAAACTTCATCAATATATCAAGAGTGTTAACTACTAAGGATCAAATTATTCAGAAACATATCCATTGTACTGGATGGGGTGAATCACGAATTCAGTAGAAAACAAAACAAGAAAAACTGCCACTTATTTCTGTTTGGAGATCTCTGAATTTTTCCTAACTTTAGGGAAACTAGTTTAATCAAAGTTTCTAGAACAGAAAGAACTTTTCTTTGCAAGAAGGTAATATTCTGGATTTTAACTATCTATTTCAGAGGGATATTCAAGAACACTAGAAAAGCTAATTGGTTGGTGTGGGAGGTCCTTCTGTCTTTGTGCTGCTTTTATTGGTTAATGAATAAAGAACTGGCTTGGCCTATAGTATGGGAGGAGGAAGGCAGAGTCAGAGAGATGCCATGGATCCACTGCCTTAGATAGACACTGAGAACATTGCTCAGTAAGCCACTGCCATGTGGCGATACACAGATTAATAGAAATAGACTAAATTAATATGTAAGAGTTAGCCAATAAGAAGCTAGAACTAATGGGCCAAGCAGTAATTTAATTAATACAGTTTCTGTGTGCTTATTTTGGGCCTAAGATAGCTGGACAGCCGGAAACAAACAAGCAGCCCTCCTTACAACAATTGGTATAAAAAATATCCTGCAAGTTACACATCTATTTCAAGAGCTGCTATACAGTGTGTATCTGAAATGATGCTCACATAAGAGTGCAATTTACCTAACTTACAAGCTATCTACAAGAGAGTGTTTCTTAGTCAGACTCAGTTAGCATGTCATGCACATTGTTTTCTGAAGAAGGGCTGTCTTCCATTTCCCATTTAGAATTTATTGCTCTTAATAATTTCACTTTCCTATATTACACATAAGCTAGTCTGTTAACACTATTAAACTAAAAAGTAAAATGGTAAACATTTCTCACAATGTTTTTTAATATTAATTTGTTAATAATACACCTTTTAAACTTTGACATTATTTTACAATTACAAAAGATGCACAAATATACTTTCGATTTCCTGCATACTTTACCCAACTTCCTTTAATATTAATGTCTCATGTAACCAGAGAAAAATTAGTAGTACCAAAGAAATGGCAATCATGAACTACAATTAATTAAACAGGAAATTTTGAGAATTTTGGTTTTTCCTCAGTTGTTTTCTGTTTGCTATTCAGGATCGAATCAATTGAATTCAGGATCTCTCTTTTTCTCTTCTATTATAAATACATTCTTTTCTCATACAATGTACTCTAATTAGTGTTTTCTTTCTCTACTCTTCCCAGTTCCTACCCATTTCCTTGCTCATCCAGACCCACACCTTTCTCTCTCTCATTAGAAAACAACCAGATTCTAGGAGATAATAGCAAAACATAACAAAATAAAATATAAGATAAAAACCACCTTATATGAGTTGGACTACAAAACAAAACAAATCAAACAAACAAAAAAAGGCTCTTAAGAGAAGAGAAGACACGGGCATCAGAGAACTGTCTTGTTCATGCACTCAGGAGTGCAGTAAAGGTACTAAACTGCCTATACCACTTTTCCGGGGTATTTATGTATGTTTTTCTTAGTCTTCTTCTTGTTATTTAACTTCTCTGGGATCATGGGCTATAGGTTCCTTATCCTTTGCTTACAGCTAGTATTCACCTATGAGTGGGTACATACCATGCTTATCTCTCTGGGTCTGGGTATCCTCACTCAGGATGGTTTCTTCTAGTTCCATCTGTTTGTATGCAAATTTCAAGATGTCATTGGGTTTTTTTTTTACTGCTGAGTAGTACTTCATTGTGTAAATTACCATATTTTCTTTATCCATTCTTTGGTTGGATGTTCTAGACATTTTTGACTCCCTGTGGGAAGCGTTACCCACTCTGAGGAATGGATGGGGGATAGGATGGGAGTTGGAGGAGGGTGAAGGTAGAATGATCAGGAGGAGGGGGAGTGAGAAAGAGATTTGGCATGTAAAATAAGAAAATATTGTTTTTTTTAAAAAAATATATATTTAAAAGATTACTAAACTGCAAAGTATAATATATATGCAGATGACCGGGTGCAGACCCATGTAGGCTCTGTGACTGCTGCTTCAGTCTCTTTGAGTTCACACGTACTTTGGTCAGTTGTTTTAGAAGGCCTTGTTCTCCTGGTATCCTCCATACTCTCTGGCTTTTACAGTGTTCCTCCTCTTCTGCAGGGTTCCATGAGCTCTGAGAGGAAACTTTTGTGAGATACATCTAGTTGGAGCTAAGTGTCCCAAGGTCTTTCTCTTTCTCTACATAATATCTGCTGTTAATCTGTATAATGATTTCCATCTGCAGCAGGAGGAACGTTCTCTGATGATGGTTGAATAAGGCATGAATCTATGAGTATAGCAGAAAATCATTAGGGGTCTTTTTATTGTTAGTTTTTAATTTAGACCAGTAGTATTTGTGTAGATGGAGACTTCTGTCCTGCCTGGTCCTGCAGCTTTTATCAGTGAGGCATTCTCATCTTGCTTCATCTGTATTTGGCTGGCAACTGCATCTCTCTGCCTTTCTTCTTCCCAGAAATTTCCTAGTCTGGTTGCTCCACCCATACTTCCTGCAAGGCTACTGGATAATCAGTGTTTAATTAAACCAATATGAGTACCAAATACAAGAGCATTATCCCACATCATTCCCCCCCCACTTTTTTTCAAAACAGAAACCCAGAATCTAATCTCCTTTGTTTAGTTTTTTTTCCTGATCATTATCCATAACAATTTGTAACCAACACACCAAACAAAGACAAACATCCATAATCCATTTTATGAGAATGTGGGCATAGTTTTCTAGGCTCCTTCCTGCTGATTGGGGGCATTGGTAGTCTTATGGGGACCCAAAGAAAATTTAGGATTATGGTCAAATCCTGACTAGAGTTTTCTGTGGGGCTGGATCATCTCAGCTAGCAGCCTTCAGGCTGTTCTAGATGTAGAACTCAAAGGAACTGCAACAGAGGTGCTCTGAAACATTGTATTATCTGGGCCATCTGCTTCTATCAGAGTTTTCAGAGGGTCTTCCTCCATCAGTCCTTATTTTCCATAACCCAGAATGAATCCACAGACTCTCATTTCCTATGGAAACAAAAGTAAAATCTCTTCTCCAAAGTAACATATCTTTTGGCTTAAATTTTGAAATCAAGGAATTTTCAAAATATATAGGTTGATCCAGAAGCATTTATAATCAAAAATCTTTTAGTAGCTGTTGCTCCTTCCTCAGCAGTCAAACAATTCAAAGACAACACAATATCATATAGTATCCAGATTCTCTGTGTATTTTCCATCTTTACAGGGTTTTCATTTTTTCTACTGTTTCTTTTATTTTTAATTTTTTTTTTTGCTTTTGAGACAGGGTTTCTTTGTGTACCTTTGGCTTCCAGGATCTCACTCTGTAGACCAGGCTGGCCTCGAAAACACAGAGATCCACCTGCCTCTGTCTCCCAAGTGCTGGGATTAAAGGCGTATACCACCTTATTTGATTTTACTCTAGGTCTCTGGGCTATCTAGTCTCTAGTTCTTGGTTACTCTAGCAGAATTATGTATGGTTTCCACGTCATAGTGTGGGCCCTAAGTCAAATAAGATACTGGCTGATTACTCCCACAACCTTTGTGCCACCATTTCCCTAGCACATGTTATTGGCAAGACAGATTGTAAATTAAAGGTTGTGTGGTTAGGCTGGTGCTCACATTTCTCTTTTGGTAGCTTGCAGAGCACTCTCCCATACCAAAGACACCAGGCCATGGTGGTATAGTTTCTACATAGGCACTAGATCAACCTTACCATATTCCATAAATTTTATGGGTATTGTCTCAGCAATGGGGTCTTGCTGTCAGTTCGTTGAGAGAAACCTATTGTCTTGGCCACCCCTTAGGTTTTTGGGGAATTTTTAAGGGACCCTTTCTGCCAATAACTCAATTGCATGAAACCCAGTCCTGGTACTAAAAGATTCCTTTGCTGACAAAAGATGGCCATTTTGGGTTCCATCTTCCTCATTATCTGGAGGAATTATAGGAATTTTCCACTGCACTAAATTTCCCCAATATCCCCCAAATCCCCTTCAATTCTAGCTGTCTTTCCCCTTATTCCTTCCCTCAACCCCAACTTCCCTGTCACCATGTGATCCTTGAGCTCCTATGCTCTCCCACCCTGCCCTCAGTCCACCCAGAAAATATTTTCTATTTCCCCTTCCTAGAGAGATCCATGTGTTCTCCCTAATTCCTTTCTCTATGCATAACCTCTTTTAATATTTTTTTTAAAAAAAACACAATTAACACTTAGAAATGGACCTAACACAAGCTGAAGTAGCCATTCTAATATCTAACAAAACAGACTTCAAATCACAATTATTCAAATGTGATAGGGAAGCACTCTTCACACTCATCAAAGGAAAAATCCACCAAGATGACATTTCAATTCTTAACATCTATGCCTTAAACACAAGGACACACATATGTGTAAAAGAAATACTACTACAATATAAATCACATATTGACCCTCACACACTGAGAGTGAGAGTCTTCAATACCTCACTCTCCCCAATAGACAATAAATAACATAGAAATACTGCAGCTAACAAACATTATATACCAAATGGAACTAACAGATATTTACAGAACATTTCATCCAAACACAAAAGAATATACCTTATTCCCAGAAACTCGGGGAACTTTCTCCAAAATTGACCACATACTGGGACATAAAGCATGTCTCAATAAAGACAAGAAAATTGAACCAGCTACCTGCATCCTTTCAGACTATCACAAATTTAAGCTGGATATCAACAGCAGAAAACTTATAAACTCATGGATTCCACACAGTTCTCTACTGAACAAAAAATAGTTCATGACAGAAATAAAGAAGTGGAAAAAACAGAACTCTGATTGGAGATGGTACCTGCTTACACAGTGTTCTAGCATGTGTCTTAAATGCACAGAACACTGACAAAGTTACATAGATTATCCTCATATTTGAGCAAATAGATAAAGAGCCCATTTGGCAATAAAGCTCCTGTAAGTCAAACCCAGAGATGGTTTACTCTTTTTCCAGGGAAGGAGTCTTACTAGTGCCACTAAGTAATGTAAAATATTGTTCCATTTTAACTTCATGCATTTTACTGTTATTTGGAATTTGTTTAGGCAATTTTTCCATAGTTAATTTGAAATTTCTTTTAAAGAGCTCACAAAAGATGTGAAGGAAATCCCACATTTCAGACTGGTATTTTTGATCCTTAAATTGTGTATTTATTAAATGTTCTTCCCTCCTACAGATGTGAGTCAAGATATTAATTTGAAAACACCTTGGAGATTAGAGATGCCCAGTTAAAGATTAACTTGATTGTTTCTCCTTTAATGGTTAGAATTTACCAAAGGAAAAGACACAGAAAACAACTGGTATCACTTTGGTGATATTAGTAAACAAATGCTATAAGCATTTTTAACAGCCCCAAAAATGTATACACTCAGATGCAACCCCTTTCTTTCTCTTATACACCTAGGGATAGATAGTCTCCAACAACATCACATTATATTTAATCAGCTTCCTCATGTATAGTCTACAATTTCTCTGTCACAATAACTTAGTTTGTATCAAGATTTTCTTTTTCTTATGTAAAGGACAAAAGCAAAATTACTTCAGTTTAGTCCTAACAGTAAAAATCTGTAGAGAGCCACAGAGATGTGGATAAATGAACTGTCTCATTTCTAAGGAACATGAACATGGCCCTCATCACCAGGTTTTTCTCACACGTACTGTCCACATTTTTTTTCTGAACAATGTGTCTCATCTGTCTTTATTCCGATCTGGGAACTGTTGCTGACATGTCGTTCTAATTATATTCTAGAGTGTAAAGCTGCAGGAGAAGAAACTACAATCATCAGTCTCTGGGGACTTACTAAAGCTTCAGCCATCTGACCCTAGGCCACCACTTCCTCTGCAGGAGTGAACCCCAAATAAGACCTTCAGGGACAGGCAGAAAGATTTTATATCGTTTAACTTCTAAAAGGTAGAAACTCCATAGGCTTAGATCAATCATGTACCTAGTCTCAAACTTTCTCACTGGACTTCCAATATACAAAATATATTATAATTTTAGTATTGTCATGTTACAAGTGAAATTTTACCAATCTCCAAAAAAGTTAAGCATAGAAAATTGCCCTTGAGTTTATCCTTAAACACTCCTTCCTTTATCTTATCAGTGTAGTATATGTGCAGGCAAGAGCTCTGGGTTGTAATTCTGCTTCCCTGCCTTCCAGAATGTTTCAATGTTTACACTTCTGCATAATATACTAAGATGGATAGCACTGCCACTTGACTGTTACCAATATAGGCTCCCCAGTCCCTGGGATGTTTGCTCTCTCCTCTAATTTTCCTGTATTATATAAAATTCATTTCACTGCTCATATTTTTATAGCAGTCTCATTTTTCAAAATCTATATTCCAATATAATATTTTGAAGGTAAAAGCATTTACCCAGAGGACTTATTTGATTAGTGCATAAGAGGATGTCCCAGCAACTACACAGACTCATTTACCCCAGCTTTGCAGTTTGTTCATAATGTCCTAGGTCTAGTCACCAAGAACAGAGGACACATAGAGAAAAGAGCCAAACACTCGGAATATTAATAACTAATCTGAACTATTGGCACTATGAAAGTCCTGAGGGACTTCTGTAAGACTTCCTTCCCTAGTCATCATATTAGTTTTACAGAAAGCTAGGTCAAAGAGGAAGAGAACCACTTTCAACATGAGTATAAATCTTGCACAGGCCCACAGATATTTTAACTAAAACATTAAGGAGATTTTAGCAAAATCTGCTTGCAGTAAATCTCAATAAAATGAAAAGAAACCATTGATTAGACAACCTGTGCAGAATCTTGGGTCTCAGCTGAGCCAGAGAGTGATCACAGCACACAGTTTAAGGAGATAAAAGAGTGACAAAGCCTCTCAAATTCAAGATATCAAGTCAGCACAAAGTATTTTCCAATGGACCTCCAGAGGCTAATTCTAATACAACAAGAGTAAATTCACAACACTGGGTGTTTTTTTTTTTTTTTTCTTAAGCTCTCAGTACCTAGTAGGAGGAACCACAGCTCAGTGACACTAAGGAGTCAAATAAGATGTCATCACTAGAAGAAGACAGCCTCCAAATAGGAAGCAGCTAATTTTTCACCTTTACCTCTTTGTGAAAGTGGGGATGTGCTACATGCATAGTAACACACACAAACACACAAACACACATACACACACACACTTGTACGTGCTTGTGTGTGTGTACATTTTTATGACAAGTCTGAGAAAAACAAATAGGAAGGGAGGAGAAAAGAGGGAAAAGTAAAGAGAAACTATTTGAGTATGTTGGCACTGGATTTTTCTTGCTAATCTGGTTTTTGTAGTAAGAGGTGCCAGCCGCATTTCTGGTGCCCGGCTAGCTTAACCTCCGAAATAATTACACAGAAACTGTATTTATTTAAACACTGTCTGGCCCATTAGTTTTAGCCTCTTATTGGCTAACTCTCACATATTTGTTTAACCCATCTCTATTAACGTGTATCGTCACTTGACTGTGGCTTACCGGCATGAGTCTAACCAGCGTCCATCTCAGGCAGGAGAAACATGGCGTTTGTCACACTGTCTTCTTTTTAGTTTTTTTTTTTTTTTTGTCTATTTAAGTCCTGTCCTATTAAAAGGCCAAGGCAGTTTTTTTTTTATTTACCAATGAAAGCAACACATAGAAAGAAGGACCTCCTATACCATTTTTCCTTTTCTGTTTAAACAAAAAAGAAAGGCTTTTACTTTAACATAGTAAAATTATATATAACAAAATAGTTATCAAGCAAGAACTACAGTTACCATATTTAGATTTATTTTATCTTTTATCATGACAATGGAAAACTATAACTATCTATCTATTTTTTCACTCCATCAAAGACTCCAGAAGGATATAATATTACCTAAGTAAACAAGAAGTAAGCAATTCCAAAACTCTAGAAGTAACAGAGACATCTCACTGCCTGTACAGTCACCCAAAGTTTCTTTGTACCATTGGGGCATCCATCTTTAGCCTACAGGCCCACAGTATTTAGCAGACATTTTTATGAAGCAGGAAAATTTAAAGACAGTTTAGTCACTTTATTTTGTATCCTGCAGAATGTCTCGCAGACTCTTTTATGAATCAGGAACCCTGAATGATCATCTCACCTTTAGGCAAGTTTAGCAGTCCTCTCTCTGCGGGTTCTTTGTGTCCAGTTTATGTAACAGTCCAGGCAAGAGCAGTTTCTTGCCCAAATGACTAACCAACTCCATAAGGCGCCTCTTTGATGCCTATCTTTTTCTTGAAGTAAATTGGTGCTGTCAGGAACAGACGTGTCTCATTGTCATGAAAAGTCCTAAGTTATTAAAACATTTAAAATGCCATATTTTGTAGTCTTTGAGAGATATGAAGAATGTCTATCTGACTGAAATATATCTCTATATATCTAGAAAATCTAACTAACATGACTACAAGTTTGAATATTATCGATGATTATCCATTAACAACCTATATTTCTTAATTATACATTACATTTTTAAATGAACTACATAATCACAATACCTTAATCAAGATCAGAAATACATATACATATAACAAAATTGACCTTAAACTTGTATTAATAAATCAAGATTTATACCAATGCAAATTATTTATATCTGTATCAGGTTTTGTATGGTTTTGTAGATATGGAAGGTGTGCATGTGTATATGCATGCTCACATGTATGGGGGTAGTATGTGTGTCACTTCTGTGTTCACACAGAAGTCCAAAGTTTATATGGAATGTTCTTCCTAATTCTTTCTACCTTATGTATTGAGGTTGGATCTTCTAGCTTAACCTAGTTAGTCATGCTACCATGCCTGTTCTGGGATTCCCTACTTCAGTCTCTCCTTCAGGTCATCACTCTTTCACTTGGCATCTAGGAATATAATCTCTGGTCCTGATGAAACTTCTCCTTTTAGCAAGGAAGTGACTTAGTTATCCCCTTCCTTAGAGAACTTGAGAGTTACTTTTTAACATTGTGAACGCTCTGTTGCAGGGTATCACGATAATGTTTGAAAAATATTATGAATTCATTAATTCACAGCCCCTTAAAACAAAAGACCCACAATTATTCTCAACTCTTATGGGAAACTGGGCAGTAGAGGTATCTGACAGTTAAATCATCCCTTCTCTTAATGAATGACCTAACCCACATCCTTCTCTAAAGATCTGTTGCAAAGATCATGATATATCAGTGTCAAAGACTCTTAACTGTCCTGATTCTGGGTAGTATAGATTAATCAGTTCTTTCTTTTGGAGAAACTGGGGACAACTTATGAATCTCAGTCATAGTATTTGTCACTCAGAGACTCCAACCTGGTCAAGGCACAACCTCCTCTATGAGAGGAATAAAAGATGGCCTGCCTCCTGGAGCCCAGCTTTCCCTGCCTTGAAGTGGCTGCATTATGGCTTCATTTACTTCATAATACAATTTGTACATACCAATTAGCATTTCCCTTGTAACATAATTTTCTGTTCAAGCCCAATGGAAAAGTAAAAATAAAAGTGGGAGGGGAGTAATGAGCCAGAAATTCACCTAAATATTTTGTATTCAGATGTTTCAAACACAAAGATCAAATACAAGGAACTTCTCACCTTCCTGTGAGGCTGTGCATGCACTTTGATGGATGCCATCACCAAAAGCTTTTTTTGTTTGTTTGTTTTGGTTAGCATTCAAGAAAACTTTATGTGGGTAAAACACAGAATGTGACATGGTGAAAACAGAGGGCAATATTAAATGACAGTGAAGATTCCAATTTCTGCTTTGTTCCTTCCTCACACTGAGCACTTAGCTTTGACCAGGGACTGGAATCTACACTGTACCTAACACACACACACACACACACACACACACACACACACACACACACACACACACACACACACAGAGAGAGAGAGAGACAGAGACAGAGACAGAGACAGAGAGAGAGAAGAAAGAAAGAAGAGAGAGAGAGGTAGGGGAGAGCCTTTGGATTACATCTAGCCACTGTGAGATTCATTTTCTAATTCACACAGATATTAAAGGGGATTATATAAATGATAGCAAGACCTAAATGTTTCCATAAATTTATTATTATTAATTTGAAAAAATGTGCCAGGATAGTTTCTAGGTAAAAGTTATGTTGATAACAAATAAAAACTGAGCTTATTTACTCAGAAATGGAATTGTCCAAAAGAATAGTAGACTTTGAGAGTAGTTTTGTAGCTGGAGCTTGGATACAAGAATCTTTACAGTGGCAAGTTCCTCGCATTAGCCTCATTCTGCCACCAAAAAAAGGAGTGTTTCACAGGTTTTATTATGCAGCGTTCTTTAAAGCAACAGAACTGTTATAACATGTACACACAGGCAGATGTGCTTGCTTGCACACACACATATGCACAAGCACACACACACACACACATACACACACAATTAAATTGTCTACCAGAATGTGGTTCCTATGTAGCACAACAATGGCTATGGCTATCTCACACTGTAGAGGCCAGGAGTCTGGTATTCTGCAAGTCTGGATATCTCAGCAGTGCGATTGGGTGCTAAGGGCCTGAGGACCCCAGAGAACTACTGGTCTTCTGTCTTACATTGTAAGCCCACAGAAGCTGGTTATTGTATTGATAGATGGATACCAAATCAAAAGACCAACCAAGCTTACCAACAAAGTGAGGACAAATCCCTTCCTGTATCTGTGCTGCCAACAGAATGTGCCACTCAAACTTAGGGCGCATCTTCCTGCTTCAAAGTGTCTGATGGAGAAAAGTCATGATAGGAGTGTCCAGCAACTTGCGGTCAAGTTGGTTCCAAATCAGGTCAAGCTGACAACCGAGCTTAGGCATCACACTAGTTATCTACCTCTTCCTTGATTCAGTGAAGGTAACCCTAAAACTCAGCTTCAAGCTTACTCTTTGTGCAGATGCAGTCACTTAAATAGATGATGAGCAATTCCCTCAAGGTGTATCAGACACAATACTGTACAGTTTGAGTGGTGAAGCTATGTCCCCAACCTTAAGTGACTGTAAATTATTAAAGTAAAGCACCATTATTCTCTCTCTCCATTTTCTTCTTAAAGTTACATCTTAGAGAATCAGGAAGCTCAGGCACTCTCAGAGTCATTTGGTGGGGGATGGGTCTAGGAAGCAGAGAAATCTCTTCCTCAACCCAGCTCTCCAATGGTGACTCTTGTCAAGTCAGGCTGTGAAATAATTAGACGCTAGTTCGCTACTTTGGGATAATTAAACTGACAATCATTTTTAATTGGAGAAAACACAAATTTGGGGAGCATATTTACAAAGCACAGTAGCTGGAGTCCTATTAACAAAACTATATGGCAACATCCCCATTCTCCTACAGGGTGCACCCTGCTTTGTGAACACTTCAAGATTGGTCATTTGCATAGTCATTGTTAAAGTGTAAACAATGTTTCTAGACTGCTGGAAAATAGCCTTTTCTCTAAAGTAAAAATAATAATTTCTTTTGTTTCATTGTATTAATTACATTTAACCTTACCTCAAAATGATTTCTTTTCTTGGGTTCTGCACAGATCAAAAGTAACTTCTTCTTTATAGAATACAGTACAAGAGATGAATTAAGCATACCTGCCTGCCTCCAACAGACATAACGTGTCATAATTTTTTCAAGATCTAAAATGAGTGAGTGGTCACCCAAGATAAGGGCACAAAAGATGAGGATCTTGTTCTTATCGGTTCTGTGAGCCTAGTCTCCAGTGCCTGAGATGGATACTGTGAGTCTGACCTGACCTCCCATTTTTTAAATAAGGGTACTGTGAGCCTGGCATCCCAAGCCTAAGATTGGTACTGAGTCTGGCTTCCCAAGCCTGGAATCAGTTTAAAGGATGAAAGACATATCCTGCCTGGTTCACAGGGACAGTGGTGTTAACAGACTTTAAGGGGATCTTTTGTTTCTAAGAAATCATAGCATCCTGTAAAGGTATCCCAGAGAAAGGCTGTGCAGTTCATGTTGTCTGAAAGAAAAAGGAAAGATAGCAGAGAAATTCCTGGGCTAATTTGCCCTTCAATCACAAACCTCCAATGACATACTGTCTTCCATTAGATTCACCCTCCTAATATTCCCACCACATTCCAAAAGTCCCATCTGAGAACACAGCCTCCAAGGTGGGAGTGTTTGGCAGATGGTCTAGAATCTAAATCATAACTTCACGTCAACACTAACTTTTGTTAGATGCTGAGATAGCGAGATCACAATATAGTGCATTCTACATTAGAGACACATGTTGTACACATGTAGGAAAACTATGTAGATTAAAAATAGACCAACAGAAGACAGCAACCCACATATTCTTCTTACTACTCTCTGTAGTTTGGAGTTGCAGTGTGTCCCTCCACCAAAGTTAATATTCTAGACACTTACTCTCAAAAGCTACAGTGTTCAGAAGTAATTTTTTTCTTTTTTAGATGCCCCCCCACCTTTTTCTCTCTTCTTGACTTGACACCTATGCAAAGTCTCCACCACTGCTGTGCGTACCTTCCATGTGTAGGCATTAAGCCTTTGCCTTCATGAATGTATTAATTCTGTTCCATAGTCATTTTAGGAGGGGGCTTGTTATGAAAGCAATGCTATTCCTCAATTCATTTTTGTGTCCTTTTATTATGAGGCACCTTGAGCCGTGATGCAGCAAGAACACCCTCACTGCATGCAGCTCCTGGTGGTGGTACATCCTGCCTCTCAATCGGTGAGTCAAGCAAATACCTAGAGTGTATAAATTACTTCATCTGTACTCTGTTGGAGCAGCAGACATCAGATGAAGGGTCTCTTAGACTAACCCAGATTTTAAGTCAATGTTTGTGAGGCATAGGCTGTGCATTTCTTATGACTTTAGCAAAATTAGTAGCAAACGACTCTGCATGCATATAGGTACATGCATATGCACATGGAAATATGTACATATTAATTTACATATAAGTATTGTTACATATTGTTATCAACATCATATATACACTATATAAGGTTTTTATAATTTAAGCAGCAATATATTTATTTAAATAAAAGTTTCTTTCATTTTTAATTAGGTGAAGTAATTAATTGTAATTGATATTTTGATGTTGCATTCACCATCCTATATTTTTTGTCTGTACTCATTCTGCAGAGGTATGTTTATAGAGGAAATTGGATTTACTGTTTGCATAAACCAATATATTTAGTTGGTGACTGTGCAGGTCTAATTAACTTCTCTAACAATACAAGTGGAATGAGGTCATTGAATTATTTTAGGAAACAATTAGAGTGGATTTGATAAAATATTCTTTCTTGTAAACTTATTTAAAATTAAGGAAATGCATCTAAAAGCTAGCACAGACTATAATGATGAGAAGTCATGTAGAAAATTGGAAGAATGATTGTTCTGCTTTATGTGAAGAAACACATTATGTGATTTCTCAATTATTATTAGAAGGTGATACATTTTTGTTTTCTATTTATCTTTTCTTTATGTATTAAAAAATAGTCTACATAGTAAATGTTTACAATTCAATGATTTCATTATATGTGTATTGCAGATGACTGTCAATATCAAATTAACGCATCTGTCACCTCCCATGACGTATCTTACATGCTCATCATATAATTAAAAGTTCATAGCTGCCTTTAAATGTCTCCCACTGTCTCAGTCCACAATCACTACTTTTCTAGTCTTTGCTTACGTGGATTGAGCATTTTCAGATTCCACATGTAAATGTAAACATATAATCTTTCTGTGGGTATATACTGTTCTCAATTTTATAGTATATTGTTCTCCAGGATCATTAATAATGTTGGAAATAATGTTTTCCTGCTTTTTATTACAGAATGGTGGTAAATTTAATATATTCATGTCTGTGCACCTATGTATATTATGTGTGTGTAGCTATGTGTTGTTTGCCATTATACCATTCATGGATACTTAAGTTTCTTGTATATTTTGGCTTTATGATATGAGACTATATGAACATATTTGAGACAGCTCTTTACTATAACATTACGTGTTGATTAAACATGTCTATATCATAGAGAGATGTAGTGATTCTATATTTTTAATATAGATTTGATCTTTTATTAGTTTATCACTTATTAGAAAAAGAACAGAAGGATGCATGCAACAATTGAAACATTTTAGTTTTCTTTCTTTCATTTATTCTTCTCTCTAACAATACAACATGACAGCAGCCTCCCTGCCCTTCACTTCTCCTAGTGCTTCTACTCCTCCTCTTCCCCAGATCCACTGCTCCATTTCCCTTAAGAAAAGAGCAAGCCTCCCAGGAATATCAACTAAGCAAGGCAAAACAAGTTACAATAAGACTAGGCACCAACCTCATACCAAGGCTGGTTGAGGCAACCCAATAGGAAGACAAGGGTCATAAGTGCAGGCAACAGAGTCAGAGACAGCCCCACTGTTAGGAGTCTCACAAAAGCCCCAAATTAAACAACCACAGCATGTGTTCAGAGGATCTATCTCAGATTCTTGCAAGATCTCTGATTTCTGTGTCAGTCTCTGTGAGCCTCTATGAGTCCTGCTTTCTTGATTCTATGGGTCAGGTTCTCTTGGTGTCCTTGACCCCTCTGGGTCCTATCATCCTTTCGCCCCATCTTTCATGAGGTTCCTGAAGTTCTGCCTAATCTGAATCTGCTTCCATCAGAGGCAGGAAGAAGCCTCTCTGTTGACAAGTGGGTTAGACACCAATCTATGGGTATAGCAAAAGATCATCAGGAATCATTTCATTGGCCTCTCTCTCTCTCTCTCTCTCTCTCTCTCTCTCTCTCTCTTTCTCTCTCTCTCTCTCTTTCTCTCATTTATCTATTTTGCCAGTCATGTTTGGTTCTACCCTAAGTCTCTGAGTCATCCATCCAGGAACTATTGGACATGCAATCCTACTTGTTGCTTTGACCTCAAGTTAGGCCAGTTATTGGTTGGCCACTCCCACAAGCTCTGAGCTACCATTGCTCCAGAGCATCTCTCAGGCAGGGAGGATTTGTGGAAGGGTTGGTGTACCTGTCCCACCATTGGGAGCTTTACCTGGTTACAGATAATGGCTGGCACAGGCTCTATCCTCCATTACTAGGAGTCCTTGCTAGAATCACTTTAATAGGTTCCAGAAAGTTTCCACTGGAGTAAGTTTGCACACACCTCCCCAAATGCTCTCTATTCCAGCAGTCTCTCCCTGTATTCTCTCCCTCAGTCCTCTGCCCCATCTGATTCCTCCTGTTCACATAGCCTCTTGCCCATAATCCACCTCCAAAACCTGTTCTACTTCCTGTTCCCAGGAAGATAAATGCATCCCACCTAAAACCTTCCTTGTTACTTGGCTTCTCTGAGTCTGTGTATTATAGCGTGATTATCTTTTACTTTACAGCTAATAATCCACTTGTAAGTGAGAACATATCATGCTGTCTTTCTCTGTCTGCATTGTCTCACTCAAGATAACTTTTTTCTCGTTGCATCTATTTGGCTGAAAATTTCATGATGTCTTTTTTTCCTAACAGGTTAGCAATACTCCATTGTATAAATGTACCACATTTTCTTTATACATTATTTGGTTGAAGGACATCTAAGTTGTTTCCAGTTTCTGGCTACTATGAATAAAACTACTATGAACATAGTTGAGCAAGTTTTCTGGTGGAAAGATGGAGCAATTTTGAGTATGTGCCTAAGAGTAGTATAGCTGGGTCTTGAGGTAGATCAAGTCCAAATTGCCTGAGAAACAGCCATATTTTTTTCCAAAGGGGCTATACATGTTTACATCACCACCTGCAATGGAGGAGTGTTCCTCTTTCTCCACATCCTCACCATCACAAGCTATCACTTGTATTTTTGACCTTGCCAATTCTGACAGGTATTATATGGAATCTCAAAGTAGTTTGATTTCCATTTCCCTAATGACTAAGGGTGTTGATCATTTCTTTTCAGTGTTTCTCAGCCAATTACTTTCTTTTCAAAATGATCTGCACTCCATTTTTAATTAGATTATTTTGCTTGTTGATATCTAGTTTCTTGAGTGGCTTATATACTTTGGATGTTAGTCCTCTATCAGATGTGGAATCAGTGAAAATCTTTTGTCATTCTATAGGTGACCAGTTCATCCTATTGACAGTACCTTTTGCCTTACAGAATCTTTTTCAGTTTCATGAGGTCCCGTTTATTAATTGTTGATCTTAGAGCCTTCACAATCAGTATCCCATTCAGGAAGCTGTCTTCTGTGCTGAAGCAGTGATTTTATTTTTACTTCTATGGAGAAGTCTTCACTTTAATTGTATGACACTGTAAAGCAGTTTATGTTAACATTGACTTTAATTCCCATGGTCTTTCTCATGAGAAGTTATCTATGGCTCATGAATATTAAATAAAGCATTCTAGAAAAAAATCATAACTTTAAATTATGAACATTTTGTGTAGTATGAACTCACCATATGAATAATATCTTCCTCCCATTTTCTCAGCATAACCATGTTATGTATCCAATTCCTTCCCACTTAGTGGCCTTTTCAGTTTTAGATCAACTGTCATGGATTGGCAGTGTGTGTTCAAGTAATACATATTTTTATTTCTAAACTTATTTTGTGAGAAATTTATATATGAATCAAGACTGTATTAGAGTTCATCTTTTAAATCAGGACTTTAAAGTTTGAAAGTAGTGATGGTGGACACTGAGGTGAGCCAAAGGGAAACAATGAAGCAATTCTTCTAAGCATTAGATCACATCATTCAATATACAATGAATATATGACAATAGTTATTTTAAGAGAGACACAAAAGGAGAGAAGAAAGGGGAGAAAAAATGAGAGAGTATATTTATATAGCTTTTATTTAATGTGTTGCTAATTATTTATTTTTACTACTTTGTTGCTAATGATCTGATAATTCACTTAATTTATAAAAGACACATTACCATCATTGTGTATGGAAAATAAAAATATACAAAATTAATTACTCTCATGAATCCAGGCTTCCACAGTGGACCTTGAAGTACATAGCTGGTGTATGAGGTTCTTCTGTGTTTGTGTTGCTTTCATTGGTCTATAAAGAAAACTGCCTTGGCCTTTTGATAGGGCAGAAATCAGGTAGGCAAAGGAGACAGAACAGAATGCTAGGAAGAAGGCAGTGTAGCAGACGCCATGGTTCTCCTGCCCGAGACTGACGCTGGTTAGAAGCTTTCCCGGCAAACCACAACCTCGTAGTGAACACAGATTAATAGAAATATGTTAGATCAAGAGGGAGAGTTGGCCAAGAAGAGGCTAGATATAATGGACCAGGCAGTAATTTAATTAATACAATTTCTGTGTGGTTATATCAGGGTTTAAGCTAGCTGGGCCGCCCGGAGCCGGGTGGCAGGGACCAAAAGCAGGCCCGCTCCTCCTCAATACTACACATAGCTACAGGTAAGTGTGATTACTTTACCAGTTTACCTAACCAGCAGCAAAAACAAAGGATTCCCATTTCCCCACAGTTACCAGACCTAGTACATTTTGCCAACTTGATAGTGACCATCCAAGCAGGTGTGAAGTGATTTATGACACCAGGACCTATCTCTTCTGCATGTATTATCTTTTAGAGAACCGAGTCTTTTTGAATGCACTCCTTCCTAGGCCGGGAGGGATGGGGGTGGGCCTTGATTTTCCATTTTTTTAATGTAATGATAATCAAATTTTTGTAATGATCAGTTATTTATAACATATTTTCATCCCTTGGCAATACATATGTTTGCTCTGTTAAAATATCTATTCAGATTCTTAGTCCAATTTTATTATTTATTTAGTTTATTTATTATAGGAAAGAAAAGAAAACATGGCTACTCATTTTCATTGCATTCATTCAACTTATCAATAGAACTCATATCTAGATAGATCACAAAGGAAACATTTTATAAAATAACAAGTAAGATGGACCAGTAAGCAAAGAATCCAATAGTCCTGAGGATCTGTGCTCTGATTCCTTGGACGCACATAGTAGAAGAGGAGAACAAATTCCTGTTATCCCCTGGCCTACACACACACACACACACCACTGCGGTATATGTGCACCTTCCCCTAATAAACTGTTTTAAATGAACAAAAGATTAGATTAACAAAGAAAAAAATGAAAAGACTGTCCATGTCAGAAAGGAATAAAGTAGCCCAGTTGTGGTGGCATGCGTCTTTAATTCCAGCACTCAGGAGGCAGAAACAGGTGGATCTCTATGAATTGGAGGTCAGCCTGGTCTACAAAGATAGTTCCAGAACAACTGGGTCTACATGAAGAAACTACATCTTGAAAACCAAAAGCAAAAATCAAAACAACCAAAAAAGAAAGAAAAGGAATAAATTAAATGATCTTTTCAGACTTTATGATATATATATACAAAGACTGGTAGATGCAGAAGCAAAGAAAATAAAACTTTGTTGACTGATGTCTCTGTCTTACTAGGTCCCACAGCCATTTAGTCCCAAATAAACACAGAGGTCTATGTTAATCATAAACTGGTTGGCCTAGTAGCTCACACTTCTTATTAATTAATTCTTACATCTTACATTAAACCATTATTCTTGTTTAGGTTAGTCACATGGCTTGATACCTTTCTCAGTGAGGCAGTCACATCTGTGTCGTCTATGTCTGGGTGACGATTGCAGACTGAGTCTTTCTCTTCCCAGAATTCTCCTGTTCTCATTGCCCTGCCTATACTTCCTGCCTGGCTACTGACCAATCAGCATTTTATTAAAATACAATTGAAAGGGTATTTTATCCACAGCAAAACTTATCAATTGTATTTCTTTACATTAGTCATGTACTATCTGAAATGATTTCATGTACAACAGCATCCCAATATTTAATTACTCAAAAATAAATTTATTAAATGACTTAAAAAAACTGAACATAAAAAATAAGTTATCAAAGCATGGATTTGACAGAATACAAATGACCAAGAAGATACCACAGAAATATTACTAGAAAGAGTCAATGTGAAAATGTCCCTATCATCCAGTGTGAAATGCAGATCAAATGCCATCCTTGTGAATGCTAATAAAAACGAAATAGAAAAATCTGTGTGAAGTCTTTCTAGGTTGTTTTACTATCATTAGTTCTTAGAGAAGGCAGTTGAGGATTGAGAATCAATAAGTTATCTAGTTATCTAAAATATTGGATAATAGCTGGTTAAAGGAAATATGAGACTGATATACATGACATATATTTTTATTTGACAGCAATTAAATCTTGATAATACTTATGTGATCTGAATTTAAAGAATTGTCAAAAATCAAACACTAACACTGATAAAATATAGTAGGAAATGCTAATTCTTTATTAGTCAATCTTTTTATTTTTATGATCATCATTTAGCACCAAGGTGACAGGGACAAAGTGGAGGGGATACTCAATAACATTTTTATTATTATCTATTAGGTAGACACCATTTTGTCTATATATTAAACCTCAACCACTTCATAGGTATCAATAAAATTGCATATTGAACAGAGATATGTATTTAAAATAAAAACAAGACATTCAAAACAAAATATAAACTTTATTTTGCAAAATTCACATTTTCATATTTTGCTTTTGGTGGTGTTGCTATTGTTTTTAAGGACAGCACTTTCCTTTTTTATGATGAATATTATTCACATATTTTCGTATTGATCTCAAGATCTTTAGAACAACACTGTAAGGTGAAGATGTAGGAATAGGTCATTTTTATGCTAAGTAATTAATTCATCATTGTTAAATTTACATAAATTTCCATGACAGTCAAAAAATTATTGTTATACTATTGGGCAGATATCTTGATTCCTTATGATGCAGAGAACTTTTCAGTTGTGAACTGTTCTTTACTATTTTTATACCTATACATTTTATTCTCCATATCAACTTGCATTGGTTTGTAGTAATTGACTAGGTACACTAGAATAAACAACCTTATTTTGTTTTAAAGTACCTGTGGTGGTTAGAATGAGAGGCTCACCTGTTTGAACACTTGCTCTCCATTGGTGACACTGTATATAGAAGCTGTGGAACTTTTAGGAGGTGGAGACTTCATGGAGGAATATGCCAGTGTGGGCTGGCCTTGAGACTTCCTATTCCTATCCCTCTAAACAACCCTCTCCCTTTTTCCTGTTGGTGGCTGAAGATATGATATCTGTTTTCTGCTAAGTGTAATTTTTTCTAAGCCTCTCTTGCCATTAAGGATTATCCCTGTATAATCATAAACCAAAGTAAACCCTTCTTCCACAATTTGTTTCTGGTCATGGATCTTTACCAAAGCAAGAGCAAGCAGATTAGTACAATGCCTTTGAAATAAATATTTTTGTTCCTATCCATATATAAAAGTCTTTCCCTGATATCTTTTTTACATATTTATTTTAAATTATGTGTAGGTGTTTGGGAGCAGGAGTGAGCATGGGAGAATAAGTGTCTGTATATGTCAGAAAATGGTATTAGATTCCTTGTAACTGGGGTGATTCAGTTGCTGCGAACCAAATTCAAGTCCTCTGTAAGAGCAGCAGGCATCCTTAAACATTCTTAAACACCAAACCTTTCTTCAGCATCTTTCTTTGGTGTTTGTATGTGGATGTCATTCTTTAATATTTGCAAAGCTCCTACAATTTTATTCTGTTATAATCTTCTCAAAGATCTTCACAGATCCTGTTTTATGGATGAGAAAATAAAAGCACAGTAAAGATAATTGAGTTGTTTCAACAAAAGATTCTTAGTGTGTGGGCTGCAATCCAAGTGTACTGGCTAAATTCTTTTCTCTTAGCAGACTCTTTTGGCCATGGAGGTCAAGTACTGTTCTAAAAGAAAAATCGTGCCTGGCCAGCTAAATGCCCCCAAAAGATCTTATTCAAGTCTATTACAGGATGGAAGAGACTTTGAATTCAGCTCAGTTGGTATGAAGTTAAGAGAGATTGTTTTACTTTATATTTAGAATCATTTTAATTATGTATTTATATGGCACACAGATAAGCAAGGAAATGAGCCAGTGGAAAACTACTTGCGGGCTTAAAGTAGAAGTTTCTTCAAAGTGAGTAGGTCATCTCTGGTGACTAATTGACATATATCAACTTGGGAACTTCTGCCCTCATGGAGATGGGGAACAGGAATGTTCTTTGAAAAGAATGCATCCCAGATTCTTCAGAAAGAGAGCCAGCTTTGGGTGATAGCAATTTACATCACAAAGGGGCATGAAAAGAATTTACAATTATAAGTTACCTTAAGTAAATGTTTCGAGAATAGAGGTTAGCAAGAATTCCATCTAATAGTTTCTCAAGCCAAGGGAGACATTAGGGCATCTTGGTCAGTAAAGGGATTGAATATATTTGCATTTTGAGTACTATTTTCAGAAAGACTCATCGTAATGCATAGTTATTTTAAGGTTCTTTTTTATTTGTTTTTACAGGTGACAGAAATCCAATGCTAATTAGCTTATTATCTTCCGCGTCCAGGACCAGTGGGAAACAGATGTTCAGGATATGGTTGCAGCAGGACTTGAATTCTCTTACTGACTTTCCATCTATCTATAGCCACACAATTATCTTTGTACCTTGGCTGGGAGCTTCCCAGATCCACAGTGCTGTTTCCCTAGTTCTCTGTGGATATTTGTTCTCATTCCACATGTTGACTGAGGAAACTGCTGAAAGAGAAAACGTGGTGGCTGCAATCTATCACAGAGCTGGAACCCAGCTTCAGAGTTCTCTGAATAGTTCAATGCTCCCCCTCTCCCTCTTCCCCCCATGCCTCTAGTCCTTCTTTCTAGAAGAAAAATGACCCATTTCTACTTAAAACAATAATATTGCTGAATACTTTTAAATATTAAGCTCATGTGTGTAATAATTCCCTTTATTCTCTTTTGCAGAGTAATGATCTTATACTCCAGAGAATTAGTCAGTCTTCAGGCTAAATCTAGCCTAACATTCTTGATATAAGAGGAAAAGTTTTATTTGCTTGTTTCCTTCGATTTTGGTTTTGGTAAATTTTGTTGTTTTGACTCTTGATGATATAAACTAGATTTCTATAAAATAATGTGTGTGAACACCTTACATTATTATTCTGCAAATAATTGATTAACTGAATGGAGCACACATGATGTTAGAAAGCATGAACATTACAGGTCCAGAGTTAGTTGCGATTTATCTTGAATTCTTTTCTCTGAATATAAACAGAAATTAGCTCTTACTATACAATTTCTCCCACAAAAGCATGCATTGTTTAAAATCTATATCACCAATTTTCTGTTGCATATCTCAAAGATGCATGAGTACAACAGATTTTCTCTACTCTTTAGCTCAAATAATCCATAGAATGCTCAAAAAAATGGAATCAAGAGATCTGTGTTGCTATAAAATAGATAAAAATACAGCATTCTTTTTGTAGATGATTACATCTTTGTGAAAAAAAAGAGAAATATCTGTCACAAGGATAATAAAACTGAGATCACTCAATTCTCAGATACTAGGAACTCAATAATTTATTTTTCATGGTTTTTAGCTTAAATAGAGTTTTCTAAGCTTTAGATGTTCATATACTTTCACTACTATTGTATTTTAAAGCAAGACTTCTGGTTACTTCCTGTGACTCACACTAACAAAGGTTTGACAAAGACTTTATCAGTGGTGGTAGCATACATAGTTAAATGAAGGATGTGTTTCCCCAGAATAAAATTTTCATCTCAGAAAAATACACACTTTCGTTCTTTTTATTTCTTTTGGAAACTACTGACTTTATAATTTAAGTTTGCTTTGGTGTTGGGGCTAGTCAGGGCAATAGCCCAGTCCTCCTGAATCCAGAGTCAAAAAAACTTTCAACAAGACACAGAAGGAAAACTCATGAAGAAACCCGACAGTGGGAAAGGTCAGATCCATTTTTTGGGAGATTTAGAGACCTCCTAACTCTGTTTCTTTTAAATGAATACATTTGCTTATTAAATAAGAATCAAGAGTCAATACAGTTTGTGTTCCAACTATCCATTTTGGTAGCTTGTATTCAATACATAAATACTGTCTCTCATTCATCTTTTGCAACCAACACATCACATCATTGTGTCCACATAAAACATGCATATATACAGCAAAGCAAATAAAAAAGAAATATGTTAGAAGAGAAGCCAATTAAAGCAGAGATTTGATATTTGTAACTTACCAAAATTATTTGGTAATTAATTCATTCTCTAGTAATCAGGGTTCTCTGGAGGAATGGAACTGATATTAAATATAGATGATGATGATGATGATGATGATGATGATGATGATGATGATAGATAGGTAGATAGATAGATAGACATCTACAGAAAGAACATTTCACCCAAATAAAAAAGAATATACCTTCTTCTCAGTACCTCATAGAACATTCTCTAAAATTGATCACATACTTAGTCATAAAGCAAATCTCAACAGATACAAAAGACTGACCTAACCCGTTATAGCTTATCAGATCACTATAGGTTAATGTTAGAGTTTAACAATAATGCAAACTGTAGAAAGATTACAAACTCATGGAAACTGAACAACTCTTAACTGAATCACCACTGGGTCAAGGAAGAAATAAAGAAATTAAAGACTTTATAGAATTCAATGAAAATGAATCCACAACATAACAAATCTTATGAGATACTATGAAAGCAGTGCTAAGAGAAAGTTCATAGCACTATGTCTGTACATAAAGAACTTGTAGAAATCCCACACTAGTGATTTAACAGCATACCTGAAAGCTCTAGACAAAAAGAAGCAAACTCAACAAGGAGGAATAGATGGCAGGAAATAATTAAACTCCAGGTTGAAATCAATAAATTAGAAACTTTAGTGGCATTTTATTTGTATTTTAATAGATAAAGCTTGCCTGAAGATCAGAAAAGTAAACCAGACTCACTGGCCAGGCTTACAGACCAGTCAGCAATGAGACACATATTTAATCCCAATAGCCACACTAACTTGTCATAGAAACTTGGCAGTAGTGGTGCACACCCTTAATCTCAGATCTAGAGAGGATTATAAAATGGGAGAAGACAGCTCTCAGTCTTACTATGAGATTTCCTGGAGGCTGGATCTTTATTTTCAGACTGAGATCAAGGCAAGAGTCAGTGGCTCTCTGTTTTGTTTTTCTGGTCTTCAAGTTGAGCCCCCAAATCTGTCTCTGACTTTTTATTAATTATGCTTAGAGAAAAAAAGAGAATAACACAAAGAATTATTAAAACCAAGAATTGGTTCTTTGAGAAATCAACGAGATAGGCAAACACTTATCCAAAGTAAACAAAAGGAAGAAAGACTCTCCAAATTAACAAAATTATTAATGAAAAGGGAGACATAACAACAGACACTGAGGAAATTCAGAGAATCAGCAGGTCATTCTTCCAAACCCTGTACTTCACAAAATTTGAAAATCTAAAATAAATGAAAATTTTTCTAGATAAGCACCACATACCAAAATTAAAACAAGACCAGATAAAAAAATTAAATAGACCTATATCCCCTAAGGAAATAGAAACCCCCACTAAAAGTCCCCCAACCACACACACATACACACACACAAAGCCAAGAGACAGATGGTTTCAGCACAGATCTCTATCAGAATTTGAAAGACCTAATACCAATACTACTCAAACAATAGAAGCAGAATGAACACTGCCCAAATATTTTTACAAAGCTACAGTTACCCTGATACCCCAACCACACAAAGATGCAACAAAGATAGAGAATTACAGACCAATCTCTTTCATGAGCACTGATGCAAAAATACTCAGTAAAATACTGGCAAACTTAATATAAGAACATATAAAAAAAACATCTCAAATGATCAAGTGGCTTCATCCCAGAGTTACAGGGATGGTTGAACATATAAAAATCTGCCATTGTAAAACACCACATAAACAAACTGAAATAAAGAAAAAAATATGATTATCTTATAGATGCTGAAAAGCCTTCAACATAATCCAATACCCCTTAATAATAAAGGTCTTGGAGAGATCAGGAATAAAAGGGACATACCTAAATATAATAAAGGCAATGTACAGGAAGACAGCAGGCAACATCAAATTAAATGGAAAGAAACTCAAAGGATCCCACTAAAATCAGAAGCAAGACAAGGCTGTCCAGTCTCTATCTATCTGTTCAATATAGTACTCAAAGTTTTAGTTTAGTTATTGCTCTCAATAAGTCAGCAAAAAGACATTGAGGGGATACATAATAGAAAGAAATAAGCCAAACTCTCACTATTTGCAGAAAATATGATGGTATTCCAAAGTGACCACAAAAATTCTACCAGGGAACTCTGAGAACTGTTAAACACCTTCAGTAATGTGGCAGGATACAAGATTAACTAAAAAAATCAGTAGTCTATGCTTTCCTTGGGTTCACCTAGGTATTCAGCTTCTCTGGGCTTGCGAGCTAAGTGCTTGGTGACCTTTATTTTATAGCTAGGGTCCACTAATGAGTGAGTACATACCATAATCATCTTTCTGGGTTTGGGTTACCTCACTCAGGATAGCGTTTTCTATTTCCATCCATTTGCATGCAAACTTCAAGATGTCCTTGTT